>PVJH01006058.1:0-105549 GCA_004026705.1 Nesogale talazaci
CCCCCCCCCCACCTCCCGCCTCTCCCTTATGCCCTGGAACCATCAGTCTCATCATTTTCTCCTCCAGACTGATCATCCAGCCTATCTTATCTAGATAGACCTGCAGAGATGATACTTTGTACAAAAAAACAAGACATAGCAAGATGAAGGAACAAAAGAAGACCTCCATGCTCTGCTTCCCCCTCTGCTCCCTGCCCCCATGCTCTGCTGCACACTCTCTGTATTTTCCTTTGTGTAGTAGAGACAGACATCTGTAATCCCAAAACAGTGTCTCCAGTGTTTTCCCCATAGGACCTTGGATCAGCAAGGGATGCCGTGACTTGTAGTGGAGCTGGCAACCTGGTCCTCTCTGCACATTGGCTTTTCTGAGTAGGGAGATCGTCCTCAAGGCTTGGTGGGCCAGGATGCCCTCCACTCTCTCTTCTCCCCCCTTCATTTGCTCCCATGTACTCAGGTCAGACAGATCCCTCTCTCCTGAACTTCAGTGCTGTCGTCTAAAGTAAATTCTTCTGGGGGGGGGGGTTGGAGGGGCAGCAGTCCACATGGTTGAGATTGGGGCTGGGCTCTCAGACCCCTCTACTGGCTTCCCGCTGCATGTCATCATGCTGCATTCACATCCTAGAACACCAGGTTTAAGTCTGGTCTGTCTTTCCCTGTGGAGATATAAGCAATATCATATAGTGCCCTGTTCTCCCGCTACACATTAATATATCCCTACCACTTTTCTTTATAGTTGGCTACCATAGGTAGCTCTAGACTTGGTCTGACCTCTGCCATATTGGCTGGAGCTCACCCCATTAATTTTTATATACGGTAGCCTTCTCCCTATGCCCCTTTTGCTTTTTATTTTTTTTAAGCTTACCTCAGTGGTCTCCTATTGTACTTGTCCTTTTGCATTTGGCTTACTTCACTTAGCATGACTTCCTTTAGTTCTTCCCATGCAGCGATATGCTTCATGTGTTCATCGCTACTTTTTGGTGATGCACAATATTCCATTGTATGTATGTACCACAGTTTTTAAAATTCATTTGTCTTTTGATGGAAATTTAGGTAGCTTCCAACTCCTTGCAATTATAAACTGTGCCGCAATGAACATTGCAGCACAGATGTCTGGTTGTGGTTTGTTGCTTCCCTTTTCTGGGTGTATGTCCAGTAGGGGGATTGTTGGGTTGTATGGTAGCTCAATTTCCATGTTTTAGAAATTGCCAAATTGATTTCCATAGAGGCTGTGCATATCTGCAGGTCCACCAGCAGTGAATGAGAGTTCCTGTCTCCCCACAGCCCCTCCAACTCTTGTTGCTTCCCGATTTTTTGAATTGGGCTCTCTTGTAGGGTGTTAGGTGGTAACTCAGAGTTGTTTGCATTTATCTCATGGCTAGTGACTGGGAACATCTTATCATGTATTTATTGGCTGTTCGGATTTATTCCCCTGTGAAACTTCTGTTCAGGTCTTTTGCCAACCTCATCAGTGGGCATTTAGTTTTTCTTTAATTGTAAGCGTGCAAAGTATTGTAGATTTCAGTAATAAGGTCTTTGTCTGAATTGTCATTACTAAAGATGTTTACCCTGTCAATGGGCTGTCTTATTACTCTCTTGGTGAATACTTTCAATGTACACAGGTGATTTATCTTCAATATACCCCACTTGTCAATTCGTGACTCTAATTTGTATCCTCCCTATTTCTGATGACTTATGTATTCCCTTTGTCAAGGTTCTCAAATTTGTACGAATTACCTCACTCATAGCTCTAATTATTTGGGGGTTTACCTCAAAGTCTGTGATCCACTGTGAGCTTATTCTTGTGTATGGAGTGAGGTAAGGGTCTTGCTTCATTTTTCTGCAGGTAGATATCCATATTTTTTCCAGCACCTTTTATTGGAGACGGCATCTGCTTTCCATTTGATATTTTTGTGCCCTTTATAAAAAATCAGTTGCCTGTATGCTGATGTTTTTATTTCTGGGTCTTTCAGCTCTTTTCATTGCTTTGACTACTGTGACCATATGATACATGCTAAAGTCAGCTAGACTTTGTCCCTCTTTGTCCTTCTTCTTGAGGAGTTCTCTGCTAATTCTTGGATTTTTCCCTTTCCATGTGAAGTTAGTAATCAGTTTTTCAATGTTTGAAGAAGGATGGTGGTATTTGTATCGGGATAGCATTGAAATTATGTAATGCCTGGGTAGAACTGACATCTTTACTATATTGAGTCTTCCAATCCATGAGCATGGGATATTCTTCCATTTCTTAAGGTCTCTCTTGATTTCTTCTAAAAGTGTTTTATAATTTTCCTTGTACAAGTCTTTTTTTTTTTTAGTCAGGTATATTCCTAGGTATTTCACTTTGTGCTTGGCTATTGTAAAGGGCACTACCTTTTTAATTGCCTCTTCTATGATCTTGTCTGATGTGTATAGCAGATCAATAGACTTTTGTTTATTGATCTTGTATCCTGCCACTCTGCCATATTCCTCTATTGCTTCCACCACTCCATTAGTGGAATTCAGGAGACTTTTGATGTATAGAATCATATCGTCTGCAAATAATTATAATTCACTTCTTCCCTCCCCAGATGGATACCTTTGATATCTTTTCTTTGTCTTATGTTGTTAGCTTGGACCTCCTGTACAATGTTAAATAAGAGTGGGGACAAGGGGCATCATTGTCTGGCCCCCCTTTTCAGTGGAATTGTGTTTGTCTTTTTTCCATTGACTACCACTTTTGTTGTTGGTTTTTCATATATAGCTTGTATTGTCTTAAGGAATTTTCCTTCTATTCCTATCTTCTTGAGTGTCTTAAACAGCAATGGTGTTGGATGTTATCAAATGCTTTCTCCGCATCTGTCGATATTATCATGTGGTTATTATTATAGTATATTTCCTGTCAATATGGCAAATGATATTAATGGTCTTTTGTATGTTTAACCATCCCTACATCCCTGGTTTGAATCCCACTTGGTGAATTATTTTTTTAATGTGCTTTTGCATTCTGTTGACCAATATTTTGTGAAAAACTTTTGCATTGATGTTCATTAAGGATATTGGTCTGTAGTTCTCAATTCTTGTGGGATTCTTGCCCGTTTTAGAGCCAGAGTTATACTGGCTTCATAGAAAGAGTTTGGGAGTTTTCATCTTTTCCTATGTTTTGGAAGAGTTTGTGTCTTATTGGTGTCAGTTGTTCCCTGAATGCTTGGTAGAATTCTCCTGTGAAACCATCTGGCCCAGAGGATTTTTTTTTGTTGGTAGTGTCTTAACAACCGTGTCTATTTCTTCCATTGCTTTGGGTCTGTTGAGGATCCTGACATCCATCTGGGATAGTCTGTGGAGGGATTGTGCTTCAATATATTTTTCCCTGTCTTCCAAGTTGTTGAATTTATTCAAATAGAAGCCTTATTGTACTGTGTAATTATCCTTTTGATTCCATTAGGGTCTGCACATCTATGTTTTTTCAACAGCACAAACAGTGACTATAGACATGGATATCTCCAGATGAAATATACAGAAATAAAATGGACTACATCTGTGGGAAGAGACAATGGAGAAGCTCAACATCAACAGTCAAAACTAAGCCAAGGACTGATTGTGGAACAGGTGATCTCAATTGCTCATATGCAAGTTCAACTTGAAAAAAAATTAAAAGAAATCCATGAGAGTCAAAATATGATCTTGAGTATATTTTTTGAGTGTAGATTTGACCCATTGAACACAAATTATGGATGCCGGTGAGACAAAATCCTTAACAACTTCAACTTTTTCTTCATTTATCATGACATTACGTATTGGTCCAGTTGTAAGAATTGTGGTCTTCCTTACATTGAATTGTAATCCACACCAAAGGCTACATGTGCTTCATCAACAAGTACTTCAAGTTTCCCTCAGTTTCAGCAAGCAGGGTGGTGTCATTTGCGTATCAAGCAGGTTGATAATAAACCTCCCTCCAATCCTGATGCCACACTCTTATTCATATAATCAAATTTCTCTCATGTTTTACTAATTATTGAAAAAATATGGTTAGAGGATCCAACCCTAACACACATATTTCCTGATTTTAAACTATGCAGTATTTCCTTATTTTGTTCATGCCACTGCCTCTTGATCCATTACAATTCTGAATGAGCACAATGAAATGTTCTGGAATTCCCCTCTTTCTTAATGTTATCCACAGTTTTTTATAGTCCACACAGCCGAGTGACTTTGCATAGTCAATGAAACACAATAAAACATGGTTCTGGTATTCTCTACTTTGAGCCAACATCCATCTGACATCAGCAATAATATCCCTTGCTTCACATGGAGTCCTTCTGAATCCAGCCTGAACTTCCCCTGGTTCCCATCAATGTGTGTGCATCCAACTGTTGTTGAATGGTCTTAAGCAAAATTTTACTTCTGTGCAATATCAATGCAACTATTCTATAGTTTGAGCCTTCTTTTGGGTCAGATTATTTTTGGAATGGGTACAAATATGGATCTCTTCCAGTCAATTGGTCAAATAGTTATCTTCCAAATTTTTTGGCATAGAGAAGTGAGTGCTTCTAGTGCTTTTTTAGCTTTCTAAAACATTTCCATGGGTATACCATCAATTTCTGAAGCCTATTTTTGACTCGTACATCAGTACAATTTTACCTTCTTTCAGCACCATTGGTTCTTGGTTGTATGCTACCTCCTGATAGGGTGAACTATCAACTATTTCTTTTTGAGACAATGACTCTGTATTTTCTCCACTTTATCTTGATGATTCCTGCACTATTAAGGAACTTGCCTATGAAATAGTTTGAAATTGCAATTTGAGGCTTTTTTTCCCCCTTGACTTCTTTCTGTTTCAGATATGTTGACTGTGTTCTCTTTTGGCTTTCTAATTCTAGGTCCTTGCACATTTTGTTTTATTTCGCTCCATCTTCTTGAGCTGCCCTTTCAAATTTTTTTATTCAGCTCTTTGACCTCATTCTTTCTTCCATTTGCTTTTGCTACTCTATGATTTAGAGTAATCTTCAGAGTATCTTTTGACATCCACTTTAATATTTTCTCTTTCCTATATTTTTAATGATCTTTTACTTTCTTCATGAAGGATGATCTTGATGTCTTCCCACAGCTCATCAAGTCTTTTGTCATTAGTATTCAGTGCACTAATCTGTCCTTGAGATGTCCTCAAAAGTAAAGTGGGATAGACACAAGGATGCATTTTGACATGCGGATTTATTTTACTTTTCTCCAACTTTATCCTGAAGTTACATTTGAGCAATTCATGACCTGTTCCACAGTTGGTTCCTGGTCTGGTTTTAGCTGCTGAAATTGAGCTTCTCCATCATGTCTTCCCACAGATGAGGTCAATTTGATTTCTTTGTAATCCATCCGGGGAAGTCCATGTGTATAGTCACCTTTGGTGTTGCTAAAAAAAGGTATTTGCTATGAACAAATGTTGGTTTTCCAAAATTCTATCATGTAACTTCCAGCTTCATTTCTATCCCAAAGCCCATATATTCCAACAATTATTCCTTTCTCTAATAAAGGAATAAACAACTTTTGTGGTCCAGTCACTAATAGTTATTAATGATATTTTTTAATCTACCAAATTCATGTGCAATAGAAAGTGCTACTTTATTTTTTAACTATTTCTAAATGATTTCCTTAATAATGTTTTAATCTTTGTAGAGAAAGCAATATTAGTCAACATTGAATTGACATCCAATTTTCACCCTTTTGAAAACTACAATATTTGATAATCTTCAACAGCATTCAATTCTGCATATGATTGCAGGGTTCAGAGATGTAATTTATTCAGGTTTGCAGATTTGAATTCATTTGAAGTCTGAGATATTTTCTTTTACATTGAGATTCACTCCTGGTTTACTCTCATTCCTTTTGAGAGTTTTTTCTTAGAAGACAAGAAAGAAAATGTTAAATGTAGGAGTTGATTATCCATCTTTCTCTCTAGTACTCATCAATATTGTATCAATTTCCAAACCCATGTTCTGGGAATTCTCTTGTTCAACATCTCCCATCAAACACAGCTGTTTTAAATTCCATTCTCCATACTCTAATAGTTTGTTTTTCTTTTGCTTCAGAAAGTGTCTAAATATCAGTGAGTTTAGGTTCTCCATTTTTTCTTAGTTTATCAATGCATCTTGATTGCATGTTTGATCAATTTCTGGCTGAAATTGGTAGATCTTTTCAATTTCTTCATCATTTTCTTTTGTGGTTGGTGCAAAAAGTTGAATAGTAGTTGTATTGGTTGGATTTCATTGAAGGTAGATAAATAGAATCCTAGGACATCCTTGTACTTCATGATGGATTTAGCAAGATCCTTTTTGTGACAATAAATTCCACATCATTCCCCTTTATTGTGTTATTCAAGGCATAGTAAATCGTATGATTTTCTGATTCAGAATGTCCACTACCAGTCCATTTCAGCTCTATAATGTCCAGTATATCAATCTTCACAAACTGCTTCATTTTAACTACTTTTAGTTTTCCTAAATTCATACTTCACAAAATTTTAAAATTAATTAATTAATTAGCTAATTTCAAAAGTAATTCCATTAGAGGTTTGTACAACTCTTATCACCAGCCATTCATTCTGGCTTAGAATTTGTTTTGCTGTTCTTTATTTTAATTTATGTCAGTGTTGGGTTAAGGTGTTGCTTTTGCTTTTTTTTTCCTTCTCTTTTTTTTTCAGAGGATTAACAATTGTTAGACTGTAAAAAAATAATTTTATTGAAATACCTTATTCATTCCAATATACCCATTCACATATAATTCTGTTGTTCAATTCCATCAGGTGGGGTTAAGCAATCATCAATGCTATTAATTCCCCCTTTTCTGCCCTCAGTTCCTATACCCTCAGGAAACCATTATTCATCACTGTTAATGAGAGATCATGTATCTTGACTATCTTATATCAAGCAATATTAAATCTACAAATAAAAAAAATAAATTCTAACAAAAATTGAAGAATAACACATAAACACCTTAATAGTGAGGGGAAGAAATCTTAAGGACTGAAGGGTAGTTATGTGGTTCGTGAGTGCCGTAACACACCCTGAATTTATCATCCACTTTGTGTGGCCCTTCTGAGAAGGACTGTCCAGTTTTCTTACTGATGGACTTTGGATCTCCACTGCATCCACTCCCCTTCATACTGATTTGATTAGTGTTTTTTGAACTTCTGTTACTTCTTCCCTTTGACACCTCATGATCACACAGGCTGTTGTGCTTCCTCCATGTGGGCTTTGTTGATTCCCTGTTAGATGGCCACTTGTCTAATTACAAATTTTTAAGACCCCAGTCACTATATCTTTTGATAGTTAGGCGCCATCCTCTTTCTTCAGAACATTTTCTTATTCCTCCCATTTTGACTTCAGCAATCATGTCAGGAAGGTGAGCATCACGCAATGCCACTTTGTTAGAACAAACCATTGTTGTACTGAGGTAAAATTTAAGTAGAGGCCCAAAGTCCCTCAGCATCCCTGTTGTATTTGTGTTTATATTTATATCTACATATAGAGATAGATAGCTAGACATAGACATATAGATAGATATTTCCCCTCCTATCCCACTATTATGTTTACCCATCATTCACTATTCAGCAATTCCTCTCAGATACAATTCAATTGATCAAACATGACCAGAAGCGCTTTATACTACTTGCCATCAATCTTTGAACACTTATCATTCCCCTGTACCCATAATTGTAGACTCCCAGCTCAATTCTTTGCCTCCTCCACTCCTTTCCCATGCCCTCCAGGAACTGTCAATCCAGTCACTGTCTCTATAAGATTGTATTTCCTGCTTATCTTGTATAGATAAACATAGAAACACTCCACACACACAACAAAAAACCACAGATATTCACAAGTCTAACAGGGATCCTGACACAAGAGAAGATGGCTATCTCTATGTTAAATAGAAAAAAAAGGATGTTATAAACCATCAGACGTGTCCCATTTCTTTCAGGGTTACATATCACTGTGACTGCTTTACGTGATCCCACATGTACCTTTTTAGTCTTCAGCATTGATGTCTGAAAGATAAGCATCCTATTACTCCATGTGGCTGGCTATTCTCTTACCCAGGGATGCAGTGGTCTAGTCTCTACCCTGCCCACCTCTCAAGTCATGCCTTTATACTTTCAGTGTGGTCCCCCTGTGAGATGGGGTGCCAAGTGCTGTCACCCTCTCCCTCTCCAAGTCAGAAGTCTATGACTGGGATTCTTTGGAGGCTTCGTGGCTTCTCTCCTGTTGCACTTTCCTTCTTGATTGACTCTATCATTGGTTACACTCTTAATCAATGAGTGTAATCCATTTACATTTGATGTTGTTATTGACAGGCAGGTCAGACCGGGCACTCTCCCCAAACTGTATCTTCAGGGCTGTCCTTGGCAGCGCTGTAATTTAGGGAGAGGTAATGATGTCTGGAGTTCAGTCCGGCCCTGCAGTCATCTCAGGGAATGAGCTGCTCTGAGCAGGACCATTGACCTCATGAATCAGCACACCAGTATGAGGTCTACTTTCATTCTCCCTTTCCTATGGAGATGGAGATCTAAATAATCCCCTCCCCTTGGGTTGGTTAATGCCTGGAGGCCTCCCCGCCCCTGCCCCACCCCATTACCATTGTTTTTCTTCCCTCACCCCTCTTTGGTCTTAAAGGTGTATGGGGTCAGTCGGGGCTTTCTTCTTTTTTATTGTGTGTGTATTTGCTATAAACTGCCCTCTGGTTATTGCTTTTGCCAAGTTCCAAAGGTTTTGGTATGCTGTAATTTTCATTCTCATTTGTTTTGATACATTTTTAATTGTACTTCTTATTTCCTTCAATTAACCAGTGTAAAAACTGCTGGAAAGACAAATTCAACGTCCATGTATTTGATTCCAGTGCCCTATTCCATTTTCTCATTGATTTCTAATTTTACATTTTGATCTGAAAAAAATTTGTAATATCTCTATGTTTTAAAAGTTATTGATGCTTGCTTTGTGGTCTTATATATGATCTATTCTGGAGTATATTCTAAGTACACTGAAAAATAGTATGTACCATATTCTTGTTTGGGGGTGATGTATTCAGTATCTGTAAAGAATCAAGCTGATTGATTGTCTTGTTTATTTTTTCTGTATCTTTGTCTCTCTAGTTGATCTATGCTTCTTGAGAGTGGTATATTGAAATCCCCTATTATTGCAGTGCTGTTTATTTGTCTCTTCAATGCTATAAGGCTTTGATTAATATTTATTGAGGGTATTTCATTAGGTTCAAAAATGTTTATTATGTTTGTTATATCTTCTTGTTTAATGACCTTCTTTGTCTTTATGATGACTTTTTTTTGAAATCTATTTTATCAGTAGTTAATATTGCTATTCCTATTTTTCACTCTAGTGTGAAATATATATATATGTATATATATATATCCTTCCTTTAATATTTACTATTTTTTCCTTTCCATCAGTGGTGTCTTTCTTGTAAGCAGCATATTAATCTGTTCTACATTCTTATCCATTCTACTAGTTTCTGACTCTTAACAGTGAATGTTCATTCAATGTTGTTATTGACAGGTATGATCTTTTATTTTATTTAAAAACTTTGTTGGGGACTCTTATAGCTCTTATAACAATTCATATATCAATTAGATCAAGCATATTTGTACTTATGCTGTCATCATCAGTTCCAAAACATTTTCTTTCCACTTGAGCCCTTGGTATCACCTCCTTTCCCCTCCTCCTTTCCCAACCCCCCTATCCTTATGAACCCTTGATAATTTATAAATTATTTCTATTTTCTTATTTTACACCATCTGCTGGTTCATCCCCTCCCCGCCCCGATGGTGGGGGGTGGATTTGATCATTGAGTTTGGTTCTCCCTCTCTCCCGCAACCTTCCATCAATCCTCATGGTGTTGCTACACTCATTGTTGGTCCTGAGGGGGTTTATCTGTCCAGGATTCTTTGTGTTGAGAGCTCTTATCTGCACCAGTGTACATGCGCTGATCTAGCCAGATTTTTAAGGTAGACCTGATGTCATCAAACTGGAAAGCATTAAAGAATAAGAGGAATGTTGTATGTTTAGTTGGTACTACATTGCACCCTGGCTGGCTCTTTCTTTCCCTGTGACCCTTCTGTAAGGGGATGTCCAATTTTCTACAGATAGACTTTATGTCTTCATTCTGACCTCTTTCATTCACTTTGACAGATATGATTTTAACGCTCTCATTTTGCTCAAATTTTCAATTTGTTATTATTTTCATTGTTAATTTAATTTTCTGGACTGAGTTATACTTCTTTGTGGCGTTTCTTTATAATATTTCAAAGTTTTCAATATTATAGGTTTGTTTAATTTTTTATATAACTCCTTTGTGTTGGTGTCTTGATGGTTTTGTCTAATACATTACTCTTGGGTTGCTGTCTGTTATTGTTGAGTCTCTCTACAAAGAACTCTCTGGCATTTTTTTGTAAGGATGGTATGATTTTTACAAATTCTTTTAGTTTTTTTCCTTGATCCAAGGTGTCTTTATTTCTCCATTTTTTTGAGAGATAATTTAGAGGATATAGGAATCTTTGTTGGCAATTTTTTCCCAGGATTTTGTATGGATCTTTCTATTTCTTTTTTGCTTGCATAGCTTCTATGGACAGATCTGAATTTATCTTTTTTGGCTCCCATTTACAGGTAGGTTTCTGTTTGCTCCCCAAGTTGTTCTCGGAATTCTTTTCTTTTCTTTGATGTTAGAAAGTTTGCCTATATGTCATGGAGCTTTTCTTTTGAGGACATTCTATTTGGAGTTCTTTTGGCTTCTTGAGGAGTCCTGCTGGTGTAGTAGCTATGTGCTGGACTGCTAACTGCACCGTCATTCGTTTGAAGCCACCAGCCAGGCCATGGAAGCAAGACAAGGCTTTCTCTCCCACGCAGAGCTACAGTCTTGAGACCTCGCCGGGGCAGCGCTGCTCGCCTCTATTGGGCTGCTGGGAGTCAGATGGGCCCGAGGACAGTGATTTTACTTGTTTGTTTATTTAGCTTCTCGAGCAGTTATTTTCTGCTTTGTACTGGTGGCAGGGAAATTTCCTTCCAGGATTTCCTGGACTGTTTTCTCTGTAGTTTTCTTTTCTTTTTCTTCCTGTTCTAGAATATTTATCAAACATTAGTTATTCTTATTGATAGAGTTGACAAAATTCCACAGAATTCATAGGTTCTCTTCAGATGTATCTTTCTGTAGATTGCTCTTCTTGTAGTTTAGTCTCAAGAAATTTGTCTTCAAGCTCACTAAATTGGGCTTTCATTGTTTGAATTCTTCTATTTATCTTTTCATCATGTTATCTAGTTCCTATATTTTAGTTTTTTTCTTCTATACTTCTATTTGGAGCTGCTGAATGGTTCCTAATTTTTTATTTGTTTTGTCAAGTTGTTCTTGTAGTGTTTCCCAGAGTTCTTCTGTTCTCCCTACTCCCTGGTACCTCTCTTGATGTTCTGTTTCATCTATTGAAAGCAGTTGAATACCATTCTTTCGAACGGTCATATGGACAGCTCTAGGGTCTTTTCTTCACCTGGAATTTCCTCTGTGTCTGTGTTGTGATCACTTACTTACGCTGCCTTTTCTTGATTTCTCGTGCATACTGAGACTGCCTATTGTTTCTGAGATTTAGTGTTGCTTTGTGTATGTGTCTCTATTTGTTGGTTGGGTGGTATTGAAGTGGACAGTATTCTGTTTTTATCTGTTGAAGGTTTAAAGGTCTGTGTGGCAATAACTGATTATGATAAAGGGTTGATGTCAAGCAAAACAAGGTAAAATAATAACACAAAGGCACACATAAATATTAATACCTAATGAACCATCTTGGCTTCTCTCTGTACCTTGTAATAAAAAGAAAATATACAAGTAAACAAACAAGAACAAGACAAAAGCATATAACCAAAGAAATTTATATCCATATATACCTGTATCTATATCTATGTCATCACAAAAGTTCCAGAAAATCATTAAATTCCAAACCCCAAATTTGCGGCTGTCTTTTGTAAGGTCCCAGTGGTTGCTAGAGGGTATCAGTCAATGACTGGAATAGTCAATTCCAAGACCAAAAGCCACAAATGGAGAAAGAGAATTTCTAAGAGTCTCAGACTGCTCTGCTGCCACAAGTCTGTCTCTGCACTAATATAGGGGTGGGAGCACTCATCTTTGCTGAAAGTGAATGTGGAAACAGGGCTCAATGTCAAGTTATGATGCCTTTCACTGACAGGGAATGGGTCTTTTTCAATTCTAGGGTTGCAAATATCTGAAAAGTTTTCAGATTTTGTTTCATCAATTTCTCCTGTATGGTCTGGTCAAACCAGACCCTCCACCTCCCCCCACCATCCCAGCATAGAATCAGTCTCCCAGGTATGTGAAGGGCAGGGTGACATATCCCCAGTAGAATTAGATAAAATTTTGAGTGTGGGGATTGAGGGATTGGTTTGCCTTTCTCTCTCCTACTCCTTGAACCAAAGAAGCAGTGCTTAATTGGCCTGCTGAGAATTTGGCACATTTCTGGTTTCCATGCCTGAGTGCCTTTCTCTGCATTGCCAGTCCATATCTAGCTCAGGTATCTATGCTTTCTCAGATGTTCAGAACTCGGGTTTTTGGTTCTTCTCTGCCTTAAATTTTCTTTTCTTTTAAAAAATATTTGCTTCGATAAAAGATGGCTTCTCATTTTGGTGGGCCCTAGAGATAAGGTGCTTCAGGACTCCCGCAGGAAGTTGCCAGAGATCAATGGCCATCTTAAGGAGTTAAGGGAACAATTGGAAGAACTTACCAAGCAGTATGAAAAAATCTGAAAATGATCTGAAGGCCTCACTAAGTGTGCGGCAGATTGTGGGTGAAGTATTCAAGCAGTTAACTGAAGAAGAATTCATCGTTTAAGCTGCAGATGGATCAGAGACGTTGTGGGGTGTCGTCTACAGCTTGATCAAGTAATCTGGAGCCAGGAGCAAGAGTCATTTTGGAGATGACCACATGAACCATCATAAGATATCTGCCAAGAGAAGTGAGCCACTGGTTTACAACATGTCTCATGAGGACCCTGGGAATGTTTCTTACTCGGAGATTGGAGACAATTAAGAGAGGTGATAGAACTACCCCTTACAAACCCAGAATTGTTCCAGCATGTAGGAATAATACTTCCAAAATGCTATTTGTTATATGGACCACCATGTATAGGAAACACACTCCTGGCATGAACTAGTACAACTAGTCAGTTGTACTGCAATTTTTAAAGGTTGTATCTAGTTTTATTGTAGACAAGTACATTGGTGAAAGTGCTCCCTTGATCAGAGAAATGTTTAATTATGTGAGGGACCTCAGTCTTGCATCATTTTTTAATGGGAAATAGATGCTATTGGTGGTCATCATTTTTCTTAGGGTACTTCAGCTGATAGATTCAGAGAACCCTAATGGAGTTACTGAATCAAATGAATGGATTTAATACTCAGCACAGAGTGAAAATGATCATGGCTACAAACAGACCAGATACACTGGATCCTGCTTTGCTGTGTCCAGGAAGATTAGATAGAAAAATATGGATTGATTTACCATATGAGCAAGCAAGATGAGATGTACTAAAAATACATGCAGGTCCCATCACAAAGCATGGTGAAATAGATCATGAAGCAATGGTGAAGCTTTCAGCTGACTTTAATGGAGCAGACCTGAGAAATGTTTGCACTGAAGCAGGGACGTTTGCTATGCATGCTGATCATGATTTTGTAGTACAGGAAGACTGCATGAAAGCAGTCAGAAAAGTGGCTGATTTTAAGAACTTAGAGTCTACATTGGACTACCAAACTGTGTAATTTACTGTAAGGTTTTAGGTGGCAACTTGACAATGGCCTAATGTAAAAATAAAGTTAAGGAAAATAATGTATGTATTGGCAGTGATTTCATTAAAAGTATATGAATAAAATATGTTTGAATAACATATAAATCAGTAATTCAGTAATTCTACTTTTGAGAATGGTATAAAAATATATGTTTGTTGATGCTGCATTTATTGCAGCAGAAATTAAAAGGGAGTGTTGATGCTTTTTGTATTTGCTGAGTGAGCATTTTATAAACCATTGAAAATGGTTCATAGTAGTCAAGAGAACATTTCTTTTTTAAAAAATTTTTAAATCATTTTATTGGGGGTTCATACATCGCTTTTCACAATATATAAATAAGCATACTGTGTCAAGCACCCTCACATGTCCACTTCTATTATTGTTCTCCAATCATCCATCTTTTCCCTTAAGTCCCTAGTATCGGTTTTTTCATTCCTTCCCCTCTTCCCCTGCTTTCTCCTCCCCACCAACCCTCAATACTTTATACATTGTTATTGTTCTGTCATATCTTACACTGTCCGACCTCCCCCCCAACCCACTCCTTTGATGCCCGTCCTTCAAATAGGAGCTTGTGTGTATATCCTTGCTGTTGGTTCTGTCTCTCTACCCCCCCTTCTCTCCACCCTTACAGTATCTCCAATTTAACTATTGACCCGAAGGGGCCCATCGATCCTGGTTTCCCCATATCTCCAGCTCCCCTCTATACTAGTGTGACTTCTCCAGTCCATCTGGATTTACAAGGTAGAGTTGGGACCATGAAGGTTGGGAGCAGAAAGGAAGACTTCAGGAATTAGAGGAAACTTGTATGCATCATCACTGCCTGGCTGCCCCTAGACTGGTCTGTCTCCTCTCCGTGACTCCCCTGTAAAGAGAACATTTCTTATGACTTATTTGTTTTCTTCCTCCCCCAAAATTGAATAATAAAATGTTTGATTCACTTCACCTAAAAAAAAAATTTGCTTGGAGAATGTGCTTGTAGAGTTTCTGCCTAAGCAGCCATGTTTTTCTAGAACTTCATTATGTAAGGTCGCCATGAGTCGGTTCCAACCAACAACAACTAACAACAGCAACAACAACTAGAAGCCCTCTTCTTTCCTCAGCATGAAAAGGTATTCTTGACCTGCATTCCTGGGCGTCTGCATGGAGATGTTGAACAAGAAACCAGTTATTAGTAAAATGACTCTTACACAGTTCCTGTTTGGTATATATCACAGTGAGGTCCCCAGGCATTCTCTGAGATGGAGACTTATTAAGGAGTACTCTTAGGAGCCCCACTCATGGAATAGGGAGAAGAAGAAGGAGTGGTCCAAGGGAGAGATTGTCACAAATACTTGGCAGACCCCAAGGAAGCTCTGAGATCCCTGATCCTTTGGAGATGCCCCAGATGGGCAAAGAGATCTGGCCTTTGTGGGATTAGTCATGTCCAGGATCAGTCCTTGATGTGGTCCATCCATGAATGTGTGCCTTTAAGTGATCCAGCTCTCTTGTAAGCCTAGACTTGGCCAGAGGGATGACAGAGAGAGCTGACTGTCAGTGCACCTCCAGTGGCCTTAGGAATGGGTCCTCATTCCTGAAGGGGGAGATGAGCAGTAGTTCCCTGCAGCCATCTGCTATTGTTTTTCTTATAGGTAGATTTATTAATAAAACAAGTCTCCAGAATTCCCAGTTCCTTTAGTAAGTGTCATGGCACACTATCATAACCTCCTTAACATGGGACAGAGAGACAGTCCACACCTCGGGAACAAGTGATTACTATGGGTTGGGGCCTGGGGAAGCTGGGATTTAAGAAAGGGTCAGATGGCTGCAATGAAGTTGTAAGGTTAGCTAAGATTTTTCTGCTGTTATTCATAGGGTTTTCATTTGCTAATGTTTAAGCCTTTGTTTTTCATAGAGCTTAGTCTAGAACCTCCAATGAAACCTGTTCACGTTAGTACCCTGCTGTTATTTCAAATACTGGGGGCATATATTTCTGCATCTTAGCATCACACAAGTCGTCACCACAGAATGATAATTAAAAGAAAAAACAAATCAGTCCTAGGAGGATACAAGAATGTTCCTTTAGAAGTGAAGAAAGTGAGATTTTTGCTTGTTTACTTTGGACACATCATCAGGGAAGACAGATTGCTAGAAAAGGAACATTATGTTTGATAAAGTAGAGGGTTAGTGAAAATGATGAAACCCTTCCATGAGATGGATAGACACAATTGCCATGAGAGTGGACTCAAACATGCCAGGGTTCATGAAGACAGTGTAAGACCAGGCAATGTTTCATACTGTTAGTCATAAGATTGCCATGGATTAGAGCTGACTTCACCAAAACTAAGACTAACAATGGAATTTGAAATCAAAGGCTGTGAGCTATGACGTGGGGTGGGATGAGCCCAGTGGGTACAGGGAATCAGCGAGAGACTAATCAGGAATCCTTTTCCAAGTCAGAAAGGCACTGCCTGAGATTGGAGGCCTCCAGATCTCGCTGCCCAGGGCCCTGTGGAGGGCAGCCTATCTTAAGAAATATGCTCAGCATGATGAAGCTGGTCTTCTTGTCTAGGTGTGTGTGTAGGGGATGATATAAACATCCTGCCATCATTCCAGTCTTATTGAAGAGACCCGTTTCTTCCTGAAGGGACTGAGAGGGCTGGTCATGGCTCTGAGGGGGCAGCGATGAATACCAAGAAATGCCAAACAGCTGGGAGAGAGCTGGCCTGCCTGGCTGTGGTGTTTGGGGCTCAGCGCGTCTGGATTCACATAGCCAATCCCTTCTAGTGTAGGCGTTTCCACAGTGGAAAGAAGATACGGGTTGGAGGGGAGCAGTGAATTGCCTTTGGGGTCCCTTCGTGACTCAGAGCATTTTCCAGCTCATTGAACTGGGTCCATGCTGTGTGAAGTTTTCTCCTGACGCTGGCGATGCGCAATTGCTGGGGAATTTAATCCATATGCCAATAATTCTTTTACCCTGAACTCATGCATGTGCAGCTCTTTAAGAGCCTTTGATGTCCACCAGGACTCAGAGCCTTTTGATGAGATATTTCATACCCTCTTCCCGCCATTCTCCATTCCACTATTCACCATTACAGCTCATTTTTAAGAAGCAGAAGTTGGGGTGTCTAAACGGACTCAGGCATTTAAAAATGTGAAGCTCCAAATTCTCAGCTCACGGGCTTCCTTGGACTCAAGTTCTGGCAACTCTTTTTCCTTCAACCAAGAGCCTTGTGACGTGCTTCAGGAAGGCCAGGTGAGCCAGACTAGTAGGATCAGGATGCTGGCAGGACAGAGGAAGCTCTTTCTTCTGGGCCTCAATGCAGTCTGGCCTTCGCCATAGGCACAGTGAGGGCAGATGATATAGGATCCTTCTCTTGAACCTAGTGCCTGCTACCCATTTTGTTCATTCATTTGGGTTAACGCATTTTCTTCCCAAATCTCTCCTGCAAGGCAAATTTTATTATCTGACCAATGATGGTGAGCTCATTTCCCAGCATTAAGTTCTGGTGAGAGGAGGAGAGTCCCTATTGGGAAAGAAAATGTTGGAGATGAGAAGTATGTTTTAGGGCTTCTGACTTTCCCTGGGTTGGACGGGGCCAGAGGAGCAGGGTGGGGACAGGAGCTGTGATCTGACTGAAGGAGACTCCAAACAAGAGGGCCGATGTTCAGAAGAGATGATGCAACTTTAAAATGGGATGTGTTGGGTGGAGGACGCTTTCCTGAGCTGCTGGTGTGAGTCAAAGTGCTTTTGTAGTTGCAAAGCACTTTGAGCAGGAGACAGTAGAAACTGTGAAGGATACAGATGCAATGGCGACTCTGTCTACAGAACTCAAATCCACTTTGAACAGGGAGCAGGGAATAATTCCCAGAGAAGGAAGAAGTTTAGCTGAAATTTGGGGAAAATTTGGGATTCTCTTAGGTCACAAAGGCATAAACAAAACAGGAGGAAGATTAGAACCAGAGTTTGGGGTGACTTTTGTGGTCAAATGTTGTAGAGAGGGTTTTTGTTGTTGTAGCTAAGAGAATTGCATATACCAGCCACACAAAGGAAAATTGAGGTCTGGAGTTGTTGAACCCTGTATGGCTATATCCTGTTTAAAATGAGAAGATTAAAAATTCCATGCCACGCCTACACCTATTTAAAGCTTACCATGAGATGGGAGAGATGATCCAAAAGTCTTGTCTTTCTAATTATATATGGTGACAAAGAAATGGAAGTTCAGCAACATTGTGTGATTTGCCTAAGATCACAAAGCAAGTCAGAGGCAGAACTTGGGTTAGATCCTGGGTCTGACTCTCGTCATAATCTCCAGAACCTTGGCCACTCACCGTGCAACTTCCCTGCAAAGAATCAGGCCTGTGCCAGTGCTTGTTAATACTCTCCACTGGAAAATTTCCTGGGCCAGGGAGATCCCATTGAACAGTGGATTTTCACTATATGCAACCATCATGCCAACCATTGCATATTGAAAGGGATACTGCCTCCAGGACCTCTTTTGGAGGTCAGGCATCGAAACAGACACAGGTAACATGATGTGATTTGTGCAAGAAAACAGGTAGGCACTTGGGAGATCCAGGGACCAATTCTTGGGGAAGTAATAGGAGAATAGCATGGGAATGCTTCCTACAGGAGGTGAAACTTAGACTGAGCTACAGGGAAGCAGGGAAAAAAGAAAAGGGGAGCCATAGGAAATAGCATAGGATATAGGTCTGGAGGTGGGAAAGGTCACTGCATGGGAGGTCACAGGCTGAAGCAGATTGGAATAACTAAAAGTCAAATACAAAAGAAAGAATCGACATTGTGAACACAGAATGTAGGCAAAGAGGAATCAGACAGCTTTGGCCCAGGGAAAGAGAACTTTCTAAACCTTATTAAGGAGGCTGGGCTGTTTCTGCCAGATCTTGGAGCTATGTTTCCTCATCGGACCTGTATCTAGCTCCATCATTCCTTTTGCTAAAGAGCAGATTGAGGAGAGGGAGAGCTGGCGCAGTCAGACATGACAGAAGCTGCTGGGTAGGTAACCCCTGGGAGAGGCGAGGGAAGTCGTGAGGAACAGTGAGTATGGAGGGAATGGGCACAATTAAGAGCCAGGCAAGGGATGCTAGAATGCGGTTCGCAGATCTAGGAGGTGGAGGTGATTACAAGGACTCACTGACTTCTAGATTGCACAGATGGCTTGGTTTTCTGAGATGGCAGCACATATCAAGAAATTGGGAAGTGGTCATGGACTTCATTTTTAGACCTAAGTCAGAGGCAACACCTACTCAATCACTGCACACTGGGTCTTGGGTCCAGGAGAGAGACACCACTTGCAGATGCCCATCTGAGGCCATCTTCACAAGAGTGGGGAGTTAAACCATGAGTTTGCCAAGAAGTAGGCATGATGCTCTAGAGAAGCTGGTGGAAAGGAGAGCTCAGGGTAGGCAGTGGTCATCAGGGAAGGCTCAGGACCATGGCTTTAAGTACTGCATGGGATTTAGAAATGAGGAGCGACTGAAGTCCTTAAAGGAGGATACAAAAGCATGTGTCCTCTGTAAGTCTAGCCATGAGCACAGCTTAGGTGAGGGGATATTTGTAGAAAGCAGGCAAAGGAAAGCAAAGGAAGAAGGGGAAAGGGAAGGAAGAGGAGGGAGGTATGGAGGGAAGAGGGGAAGCATAGCAGGATAGATGAAAGAAGGAAAAAAGGGAGGGAAGGAAATGAAGGTCAGTGGGTGGGAGGCTAAAATGGTTCATTTCTCACTAAAGCACATGATATATAGTATTATCTTATAGCTAATTCTTCTCAGAAGGCCTAATGGAAGGTCTTTTCCCTTGCTGTGCACATCAGGCTTTACCGCTGGCTTCATGAAAGCAAGAGGGGAAAGGACCTTCTTGGCCGTAGGGAGTGCAACATTTAATTAAACGAATTTCTTACTTGTAAAAGTGGAACTAGAAACACACTTATTCCCTTGGAAAGCTTATCCTTTACTCAAGGAAGTGAAGAAGGAGGGGAAACACAGGCCAGTCTTCAAGTCTTGTAGAGTCAGTGAGGAGAAGGGGGCTCATAAGACAAAAGAGATGCATGTTTTCTTACTTCTCACCAGTAGGCACAAAACACAGGCATGGTATGTATGGCTGGGAAGATGGGATGGATCATTGATTCGGCAGTCCACACTCATCAGTAATGGCAGCAGGGTACACATACTTAGAAAATTGGTCAAGTCTTATCTCATCAAAGACTTGTTCTTCAGGGGTCTCAGAATGTGCAACATCTGTGGCTTGACTGGGCTTGCATTTTGTCACTCTGGCCACCACAGAGAGGTAGGCATTATGTCCTTTCATAAATGCATAGAGTCCAGCTTAACTTGGGACAAGAGAGGTTTGGCAATTCTGCCAAGTATAGGTGTCCTCCTTCCCAATCCTTTACAATGTCTTGTGGAAAGCCAGGTACAATCTTACATGTCAAGTATGGCATTAGCAGCTAGATTTAAATCATTACATTCAACTCACAGTTGTACCTAGTTCCATAGGTGAGCTTCGAGCATCTTAAAGGGCATTCTTATGCCTTGGGAAAGAGTCTGATTCCAATGGTCATTTTTTCAGGGACTTTGGCCTCAGAGAGGACTGTCTTAGGGCATCATTTGTTGTAGCACTTGTTTGTCAACAAGGCCATCATTAATGACCCAATCAAATAGCCCAGAACTTTAGTTCTCTTACTAACTAAAGGTATGACTTGGGGCAAATTGCTCAGTATTCTCATGTGATGAGTGAGTACATGGGTTGTCTGTCTTACAGAACTGTGAAAATAATGAAATGAATTCATAATGAGGAACTGGTTTGAAAGTTAAAAAGCATTGGCTCACAACTTTTCTCAATATGTCTGCCCAAGCTGATCCTGAAATCTCTGAAGCCTCAACACTCATCACTTCTCTGGTGCTCTCCTATGTTCTAGCTGGGCAATGACTGCAGCTTGGAATACCTCTATTTCAGCCCTGAGGGCAGGGAAGATGACAAGACAGGGGGTGGGAGTGGCGGGACAAAACAAAACCTGGATCTAGAACTATGTAAGTTCCTCCATGCTTCCCCTGCTCCTTTACGGTTACTGGACCTTCCATTAATTGTGGCTAATGACGTGGGAGACAAGATTACTGTGAAGCCCATCTTTCTACCTCTCTCAGGCAGCCCCACTGAATGAAGAGAATAAAAGCACTTTAGATGTCTCAGATAAGCAGTTGACCTATACAAACTAGACAATTATTTTACAGGAAGAGGAAGCTATCCCAGAAAGTGAAGACTTCTCCCTCACTGCTGATTCACTACAGGTCTACTCTTTCCTGAGAACGAGCATGGGAGAAGGCCAGCAGATGCTTTGAATTGTCTGCACGTACGACATCTTCACCCGATTTTTAGCAGAGGCCTGTGTTCACTTGACCCGTTTCCTGAACCCATGTGAGGAGCACGTATTGCCCTGTCCCCCCTGCTGAAGACCCTCATTAACTAAGGAAGGCTGAAGTGCCCAAAACCAGTCTGGCTGCAGTTACAACGCTGTGTTTGCAGCCTGGACCTGCATGGGTGATCTGTTCTAGCAGCACTACCAGCATGGTGCTATTCACAAATGTGTGCTCTGGTGTGACTGCAGGGCCGAGTCAGACAAGGGCTGGACTCACGGTCTTCCCCACATGCTAGGGCACTTTGGACCTGAAGACCCTCCATTATCTTCTCTGTCCGGTGGAGAAGCCCAGTCCTAGAGGTCAGTCACAGATGCTCTTTTGAGTCATCTCTGACTCCTCCTCATCATGTGTGTGAGGGAGATTTGTGGCCCTCATGGAATGGACTAGGATACCTGTGGGTTTTACCTTAATATACCAGTATTTCTCTCTTGGTTTTACTCTTGTTCATGACTACACATATGTGACTCAAAGCTACACTCTAATTAGCCCAAGCCACACATGGTAATTGATGGACTCAGAGATGGCACCTGATGCAAATCTGGCCATAAGATGTGAGAGGAAATTTCCTGGGTGGAAAATTTAGGGGATGTTTCTCAAGGATTAAAAGAGACACACAGAAAAAAGTGGCCTCTCCCTCCTTCAATAAATGGGTTGTGCCTGTGTGCAACGCTTGGCTTCCTGGAAGCCATCTTGAGATCATTAAAGGAGGTGATTTGAGGACCAAGTGAACACACTGAAGAACAGAGGTAAACTGTGAAGGGATCAGCTTCATCTCGATAGCACTGATTATCAAAATTGTTGAAGTGCTGATTGGCCCTTGCTCAATGTCTCTTGTCCTGTGAAATGTCATCCTTTCATTTTTCTCCCTGCCATTTTCGGTTGGGTTGATTCCTTGTAGAGAAAGAGCCCTCTGATTCAGTCCCTGCCCTGACATACTTGTAGCCTTACCTTCGTGACCTCGGGAAGAGTACCAAGACCTGAGTCACCTGTACTCAGACTGTGAACCATTAAGCTGAAGTCACCAAAGGGTTGCTGCTCCATTTCCTGACTGTCCAAAAGATCAAGGATGCATGTGTCTGTGGTATAGTGTGTTTACGGTGTGTGCATATGTGCTTGTGGTATGTGGGGCCTGAATGTGTCCATGGTATGTGATGTGTGGCATGTATAACAGTAGTATATGGTGTGGTGTGTCTGTGGTATGTAGTGTGTGTGTGTGTGTGTGTGTGTGTGTGCGCATACACAGTGCTGGTGAGAAAAGTACCTTCCCTTCTTATAGAAGGGGTGAAAGGAGGACCTCACTAAGATGAAGTCTCAGAAGAGGAAGGTGATGGGCTCTATATTAAAGTCATTTTATTTCCCTGCTGTCCTGAGCCCTTCTGTTCTCACTTACCTCAAGTCTGTTCTCCTCTTCCTCTCCCCCTTGTCCATCTTCCTGCCCTTCCTCAGGGACCAGCCTCAGGCCCAGAACTAGGGCCAGCCCTGTTGCCTCTTGCTTTGGCTCTGGTGTCCTCCTCATTTAGAGCCAGCTCTGCATGCTTCCTGGCCTGTAGCAGGTGCTGGTGACATCTCTATTTAACTGACCCTCTGGCACAATCTCCCTAGTCAAGAGAATAGTGTGGGGCCTGTGCCCAGACTCCCATGGTTCAGCCTGCTCTGGATGTGCCCACATTAGAGATTGTTGTTCCTCTGCGTGACTTCCACAGTAGCTAGCTGTTGGCATCCATCCCATTACCTTCTTAAAAGATGGTGAAGAAGTCTGCATGCCTCCAGCCTCCTTCCCCACTGTAAGACTCCACAACTTGGTCCTTGCCAATGAGACAAGAGGATGGGATGAGCTCTGGGGAAGGTCTATCTAATCTACTGATGAATGGGGGAGAGCCTTGGCCTCTGGTACCAAGAAGGCACCACTGTCATCTGGAGCTGTCTGTCCTCTGATCCCACCTGTTTGGGGTCCTGGTTGTGATGTCATCTGTTACAGTGAAAGCACCTTTGTAGCTTCACCAAAGACAGCTTACCCACGATTCCTCACTCAGGCCTGATAGATGTGAAAGATCCAGGCAAGTCCTTCAGAGAACCCATTTCCCTCAGATAAATCATTGCCAAGTAGGGTGCCACTTTTGTGTGATCATGGGCAAGTCACTGCACTCTATGTCATCACCGCTAAGTGGAAACAGTGTTTTCTGTAGCACAGATGGCTGTGAGGGCTGCAGATCATGACCAGAAAGTGTGTACAAAAATCGCTGAAGTCAAAATGGGTACATAAGCAAACGTGGTAAAGAAAGTTGATAGTGCCCAGCTATCAAAACATCTGGGGTCTTAAAAACCTGAAGTTAAAAAAGTGGTTATCCAGCTGGGAAGCAATAAAGCCCACATAGAGGAAGCACTACACCAGCCTGTGTGATCATGAGGTGTCAATGGGATCAGACATCAGGCATCAGAAGACCCCAAACAAACAAATATATTGATGAAAATGATGGGGGTTGGAGTGAAGACTCAAAGCCCATCTATAGACAATTGGACATTCCCTCACAGAAGGATCACAAGGAAAGAATGAGACAGCCAGAGTGAAGCCTTGCCCCAACAGAGCACATGACATTCCTCTAGTCTTTGCTTCCCCCTTCCTCCATGCCTCCTCTGCACCCCAACCCCACTATGATGATGCCAGTTTTACCCTACAAATTCAGGTAGACCAGAACGTATACACTTGTACAGATAGGAACTCTGGACACAGATTCCAGGACAGATAAACCTCTTAGGAATAGTAATGGAAGTAGTACTATTATCAAAGCAGGGAAAAAGTAGAGGGAAAAGGGTGAGAAATGGGGAACTAACCATTTTATGATCAACATATAAGACCTCCCCCCAGGGGGATGAATAACGGTAATGTGGTTAAGGGAGACTTTGGACAGTGTAAGATATGAAAATAATAATTATCTATAATTTATCAGGGGTCCATGAAGAGGGGAGGGTGAGGGAGCAAGGGAAAAAAGAGGGGCTGATACCAAGGGCTCAAACAGAAAGAAAAGATTTTAAAAATGATGATGGCAACGTATGTACAAATATGCTTGACACATTTAATCTATGGATTGTTATAAGAGTGGTAATACAATGATTTATTTTTTTAAATAGAAAGGAAGATCGTACACGCACCACAATACAGTGCTACCAACTAAACATATAATAAAGGTGACACACACCTATCACATACACATACATTCGAATAGCACATGCACAGGTACATACTTGCACCATACATACACCACATATACCGTAGACCTATACCATATATAAATATGTCCCATAAACACATACCACACAGAGACTAATACCACACACACCACACATGCACATACCAAACATACATTCCAAACACATGCACACACATCACAGTGACATCACATATGTGTGCACACACAGCATTAAAACACACATAGGACACAGCACACATATACATCAGGGAGAGTCTGGAATTAATCACAAAGACTTGGACACTTTTATTGAATGAATGAATGATGGAGCTGCAGGTTCTGGAAACCTGCCCTGGGCTCTAGAGCTTGTAGTACACCCATCCTCCCCACCCATACCCCAGGTCTTCTGCAAACTGATTCTGCCTTTGCCTCAACAGAGCAATAGTCAGTACCAAATGATGCAATAGGTCCCATGAACACACAAAAAAGTTGCAGAGATGCAGCCTGCAGCCTTGTTCCCAAGGCACAGGGGCTGGGGCTGGGATGGGCAGGGAGGTTCTGTGAGTGAATGGGGGGTGGGGTGGAGGGTTTACAATTGTTATTGGTTCACAGGGCCACTGCCAGGCAACAAAACCAGTCAGGAGGAAAATCAAATGCACTCCACATGCAATTCACAACAGGGGTTGAAGTCACTGTACTCCGTGGAACAGAACCAATGGCATTTTCACAAATGACCTACTTCACCTCATTTCCTCCCTCATTGGCATTTGACATTGTTGGTCAAATGTTGTGTCACTTTCTTTTCTTTAAAACAATCACACAAAAACCTACCAATATCCCTAGAAATCAGAGGTTTCCCCCAGTCTCTCTCCCTAGTGTTTACCTGTCTACTCTTTAATATCACTACTTCTTAGTCCTGTCACAGAGCCTGGGTGGTGTAGTGGTTATGCATTAGACTGCAATCTGCAAGACTGACAGTTGTAGATCACCTGCTGTTCTGTGGGAGAAAGATGGGATGTCTACTCTCCAAAACAGTCACAGCTTCAGAAAGTAACAGGAACGGGGCCACTATGGATTGGCCTTGACTCAATGTCAGTGGGTTTGGTTTTTGGTGAGTGCTGTCATGGGCCCTCCACTCCACACCACTTCCACTTCTCTCTTCTTTTTTTATCCTTCCCTCTCCACTTTTTATGTACCATGTACACACATGCACCATAAACACATTCCGAGGCACATGTATCACACACATCATCCATACACAAAGAACATTTCCTCTTACTTTCTCTGCCCTTAACACACATCCTCTCCCTCTTTTTTGTCCCTCCTTCTCCCTTTCCTTTTCCTCTTCTCAGATCCTCTGTTCTCTTGACTTTTTTCTCCTTCTTTCTCTCCTGCTCCTTAGTCTCCACTTTCTTTGTTAAGCATTTCCTTGCTCAAGGAATTTATACAAAGGAAAAATACTGAGGATGGGCTTAGAATGGTTGGCATTGCTGCTGTTTTGAGAGTGGATTCAAGGAGGATCTGGGAAGAGGTTCGTTTGTTTGGGGCCAGGAAGTGCACATAGGAAGGTAGCCTCTGAATTCTTCAGAAATAAGTCCCAAGAACTTAGTGTCCATACTCAGGTCATGGGAGAGTGGAATCCGAGGGGCCTGTGGGTGAGAAGCAGGGGGTTATGTTGAGAGTGGATGTATTAATTTAGGGATACCTTGGAATGAGGTTTCTTAGGGACACTTGGTGGTATAGAGACTCACGGTCACTAGAGACCCACACAGGGACAAGCACATAGGAAAAAGTCAGCATGGATATGCAAATGTTCACTCATTCATCACAGATGCTGGCCACTGTATGCCAGGCATTGCTATGAACACCATTGCACATGAGGGATGAGGTGAACCATGGGGATGGGTTACACACATGGGGAATGAGGGTAAAACATAAGCACTGAAGTTTAAGATGGGCCCAGGACATTAAAGGTTGACAGAGAAAGCAATGACCCCTTCTTGCTTGCACCCAATCCATACAGGTGATTCAAGGCACCTACTGCCTTGAATCATACTCTGAATGACACCAGTCTTCCCGAGGGCCTCCAAGACGCCCCGCCTCAAGGCAGTGTGTCACTCATTCCTTCCTTTCTTAATATCTTTGCTGAGGCCGTTTGCTCAGAGAAGCCCATCCTGAGCATGGTATCTATGGTACCATCGTGGGCTACCCTTTCACTCTGTATCCAGCTGTACTGCTTTCCCATCACCTGAAACTGTCGTATTGACTGTGTGTCGATCCATTTGCTGTCTGTCTCCTCACCAGATGGCTTCTCCCTGACAGTTTCCTGGTATTCTTTGATATATCATTTGTATTCAGCACAGAGTAGAAGGCAAATCTGTATTTATTTGCTGAATGAATAAATCAGTGAGGCCCAGTGGGAACATACTGTGTATGCCACAGCAGCCCAGGATTTCACAAAGAAGGGTGTGTCACTCTGCAAAAAATACATCCCAGATGGATTATGATTGTAAAAATAAAAAAAGAACAAAGCTATAAAGCCATTAGATGAAAAGACAGGAATATTTTCATGATCTTGGATAAGACAAAGCCTTCCTAAGCAAGACACAAAATCCAGAAGCTATAAAATGAAATGATTGACAGATTTGACTACAAAGAAATAAAAACCTTCTGTATGGCAAAATACATAAATAAACAAAGTGAAGAGGTATTTGAATGGAATTAAATATTTAGGACAGACAACAGATTGCTTGAATTCTATGAAGCAATAAGTAAGATACATATAACCCAGAAACAACACTGAAAGGAAAAGAATGGGCCATCCTTAGAAAAAGAATTACTAGTGGCCATTTAAGAGCTGAAGAGAAGTACAATAATACCAGTAGTCAAGAAAATACACACATAACAACAACAAGCATCAATTTGAAGTGAACTTTAGAGGAGTGATAATATTGCATCAACAAAGGTGTAGGGCTTCAGACACCTTACAAACTGAAGCAAGGCTATAGATCCCAGATAGATAGATAGATAGATAGATAGATAGATAGATAGATAGATAGATAGATAGATGATAGAGCAGCTAGACCATCTTAGCCACATTCAAAATGTACAAAAAAAATTCCATTTATGACTCAGAAATTTCACTGTTAGGATTTTATCTTCGGCAAATACTAAAGATGTTCAGTTCCTCATGGTGTGGACTAGAAGAAGAAGAAAGCAGACCCTATCCATTTGTTCATCAGCTGGGAGATGGCTGCACAAGAGAGAACTAAGACTCAACCCACACCAGGAAAACACACTTCTTAACTGAAAACAAGACACAGGACAACAAAACTGTCAGAATCTCATTTTATTTAAAGCAAAAACCCCTCATATCCTTGAAGCCCCTGACTAGTGCAAGAGGGCTATGCTTGACTACTAACCCAAGGCTGGGGCTTTGAGTCCACTCGGGCTTGCCTTAGCAGGAAGTTTTGGCAATCTACATCTATAAAGATCACAACCAAGAAAACTTTACAGAGTTCTACTCTTAACACATAGGATCACCTGGAGTCAGAATCCAGTCCATAGCAATAGCAGTAGCAACAGCTGTGATTTGACTTTATATGTAAATTTACATGCATGTATATGCCCACCTGTGTTGGTAACTGTATAGAGAAGGTTCTGGAGCAAAACACTGTCAAAGTAGATAACTGTAGGAAATGGGGTAGTACTTGAAGGGTGACTTTCCATTTCTATTAGAATTTTTAGCACTAGCTACACAGCCATTTTTCATAAACAAAAACTAACAGAATTAAAGAAGAGTGCAACTAGTGCAGTCAGGTCAATTAAGGAGTGATCTGAAACTTGAAGAGACACAGGGCCTGACAAAGAGGCATAGTGTAGTTTGGTTGACAGTCAAAAAACAATCAGTGTGATCCACCACATAAACAAGACACATACACAAGAGTCACATGATTATATGACATATTTTAAAAGCATTTGACAGTATTCAGCACCTATTTCTAATAAAAAAACTTAGTAAATAAGGAATAGAAGTGGAACTATTCAACATAGTAAAGGCCATACATAGAAATCCAATGACAAATATCTCCTGAAAATGGAAACTAGACAAAAGTGTCCCAATCACCACTCTTATTCAACATTGCAATGGGAATCAGAAACACTAGACAATAAAAAGAAATAAAAGGATGACAAGTAGGCAAATAAAAAGGACAGGTCTATTTGAAGGTGATATGATTTTATATAGAGAGAACTCCAGGACTCCACAAAAGACTGTTGGAGACAACTGAAAGGTTTGGTAAAGTAGCAGTATACAAAATTAACAAGCAGAACTCTGAAAAGACAGCAAGAAAACAATATCATTTACAATAGCAACACAAAAGGTGAAATACCTAGGAATAAGCTTAACTAAAGAAACAAAAGATCTCTTCTCGGTACAAAGAAAACTGCAGAACATTATTGCAAGAAACCAAAAGACCTACACAAATGGAAGAATTTCACAGGCACACGGAGAGGAAGACAATGCGGTGAAAAAGTCAATGCTACCTAAAGCAATCTACAAATACAACGCAATTCGGATCCAAATCCTAATGTCATTCTTTGTGTTAGTCCGGGTAGACTAGAGAAACCAATTCATAAATACACATATGGATAAAAAGAAAAGTGACCAGACCGTCCTGCTTTTTAACAATTTAACAATGTCCCACGGCATTGAAAATAAGTATGAAATGAAAATAAGTATGTATTGATATTATGTTTGCATTCTATGAACATTTTTGTTGCTCCATATAGACCAAATTTTTAATCAAAACCCGCCCCCTACCCCTCACCTCTAGGTCAATGGTGTTCCGCTTAATATCTGGTCACTTTAATATAAGGGAAAGGTTTATATACAAGAGGAATGGAACATTGAGAAAGCATCCCAACCCAGTCCAGTCCAAGGTCATAAGTCTAATAGTAGCCCATATGACACATACCAATCTATAAAGTCTCCTTCCCACTCACAAGAACATGCAATGACACCAGGACAATCACAGGCCAGTGGATGCAGAGTCTTGTGTATCCAGCAGCAATAGAAGTATCCCAGAGCTGGCAGGAGTGTCCCCATGGATCCTCATTTCCAGGGCTCAAGCTCCATCAGCAGTATCCATTGGCAATAGAAGCATCTCAGCACTGGCAGAGGTTTCTCTGTGGCTTCTCCAGCTCCAGAGATCTGGTTTCATCAGGGTAAGACCATGAGGCTTCTCCAGCTCCTCCAGGTTCCCGGACTCTGGATCTATCAACATGCCACCATCTTGTCTTGTCCTTTGACTCCAGGGAACTGAGTTTCTGATCTCTCATCTCCACGGGGGAAATATCATGAGATTTCCCAGAATTCTGAGAGAAAGTCATGCCCACACAGAGGTCGCGTTGACTACCTCTAGATTGACAGTCTAGACTTCACCCCTACACTCTTAGTCAAATTGGCATCAGAATGTACGTGACTGCCATATTCTTTAAAGAACTGGAAAAATGAATCACCAGTAGAAGAATAGATTTAAAAAACAGGTCCATACACACAATGGATGCATGGTAATGCATCCCTAAAACACAGCAATGAAATCATGAAACACCTCATTACATCGATGGGCCTGGATACTATTATGTTGAATGAAGTTAGTTAATCACAAAAGGACAAATATTGGATGAGTCCATTACTAAAACGATAAACATCAGGAAAAGACAGGCTTCTGCTGTAAGGTCATGGAATCTGATGTAGCCTCCCAAGTAAAAGACCTATCTAGTGCTGGTGAACTACAAGTTCTTAGTTGCCATAGAATTGGTACCTGCTCACTTCTCATCCTTTATATGTACATCTTAAAAATAACTTTGACAGTGGAGACGTCACATCAGCTGGGGTCAGTTTCTCAAGTTACAGGGAGAGAAGACCGCTCAGTTGCTGCCATATAACATAGGCCAAGTTCACCCCCAATCAATAGTGATAAACGAACCTTATTGGAAATTCAAATGAAGATGGGCATGTATGTCCTGGAGAAGGCAATTCCACTTCTGTTGGTGGGTAAACCTGGTGGAACAACATCTCATTAGGGGAAAAGGAATGCTTAAAATACGTATATTGCACCCAAGGGAAGAAGACACTTGGTACTAGGTTCTAACTGACCTAGTTTTGACCTAGTTTCTATCCAGCCCATGGTGAGCCAGGCCATGCTCCCTATAAGTGAGGAAGGAGAGAATTCATCTCACACACTTTGGGCATGTTGTCAAGGAAGACCAGTCTCTGGAAAAGGATATCATTCTTGGTCAGGGGCAGCAAAAAAGAAGAAGGCCTTCAACAAGCTGAATTCAAATAGTGGGTGCAACAATGGATTCAGATGGAAGAAAAATTGTGAGGAAGAAACAGAAGTGGGCAGTGTTTCGTGTGGCTGTACAGAGAGTCCCTATGGGTTGAAACTGACTGGATGGCACTTAACAACAAATTGATAGTTCTTTGTGGGTATGTACCAAGTTTCTTTGTTCATTTTTCTACTAATGGGCATTCTGGTTGTTTCCAACATCTTGTTATTATGAACAACACTGTGATGAACAGTGCAAATGTCTGTTCCTCTTATGATTCTTACTTCTTTATAGTATATACACAGCAGAGGAAATATACCCTAGCGAAGGACCATATGGAATTCCCATTTAAGAATCACCATACTGCTTTTCACAGAGGTGGCACATTTTAACAATGCCACCAACAATGTATAAGGGTTCCAAACTCCCCACACTTTCTGCAGCATTATATATGTATGTATGTAAGTTGGTTTTAACTTTACTGTCATTGTTCTGTTGTTTTGATTTGCATCTCTCAGATAGGTAGTGCTCTTAAGTATTTTTTTCAGTTATTTGCTGCTCATCTGGATGTCTTCTTTGGTGAACTATCTGTTCATGTCCACTGCCCATTTAATTATCCATCTTTTTATTGTTGAGGCATTGCAGTTTACATAGATTTTAAAGATTCATCACTTTTTTGATGTGTCATTGCTAAAATGTTTTTATACTCTGTGGGTTCTCTTTTTACTCTTTTGATGAAGTCTTTTGATGCACATCTTATTTTTAGTAGGTCTGAATTATGTCTTCTACTGCATGTTTTTTAAATTATTTGTTTTATTTGATAGTATTATTAATTTAATTAGATAGTGTGCATGCCCTGTATCGGGGCCCTTAAGTTTGTCCTTATTTAGCTATTGGTGTCTTTATAGCGCTGGGCCTTACATTTACATCCTCAACCTATTTTGAGTTAATTTTTGTGCGGTGGATGCGGCATGAATCCTGTTTTACTCTGCAACAGATGGAGATTCAATTTTGCTAGGACCATTTGTTGCAGAGACATTTTTTCTTTAATATTTCAAAGAGGTCTTGTGTAGCAAGAAGTACATGAAGTACATCCTTTGCTTTCTTTCTTTTTTCTAGGTTTACCTTTAGCCTTTAAGTTTGGAGGGGGGATGGGGGATCAGGTGAATGAATACATGATGTACAGAGCAGAGGTGGAGTAGAAAACATGATGGAAAAAGCCAGCCAGGGTGCGGTCCTGAGGCTCACATCTAACTTCTCAGCACCCCCCAAAGGCTATGGAGCCTTGATCGTAAATTCAAGAGATTGAGGGCCTATGATCCTTATAATTTCTTTCTGTCTTGGGCCTGCCTTCTAGACTTCTGGCCCCTTTGCAGCACGCAGTGCCAACCTTTTCCATCTTGAAAACACTTGACCTTTGTCCCGTGCTGACCTTGCTATCTTCTCTGGGGTTCCTTCTCCCTGTTCAGGGTGGGGGAAGGCCGTCGAGTAGGCCCAACGGACGACAGTAGGAAGCACCGGGCCAGTTTCCCAATGGTTTTTGGGTTGAAGCCCACTGGTGTAGCGGTTCACCTGCTCAGAAGTCTTGCCCTTTGTCATGCTTGGCTACTTTGCCAAGCATGCTGTCGTGATGTCTACTGCCCTTTCCTCGTCCTTCTCCCTGATCAAGCTGTCTGATGGATGGACCACCTCAGCCAATGTCCTGGGAAGGGGCCACCAGAGTTGTGAGCAGGAGGCTGCACCCCCTGGCCCTGCAGAGCCCCACTTCTCACTGCTGCCCGTGTGCACCCGGCACGCCCTCTCTTCTCCAGCCGAATGGCATTTCTCCCCAGTACTCTTGGGGAGTACTCGCTCAGTACTCGCTCAGCCGGCCTTTTCAGCTCTTCGGGGTGATTCCACGCGGCAGGGAGTCCTGGTGGCCCACGGGTGAGGCACAGAACGCTTGGCGAGTCCGCTCCCCGCTGGAGCTGTGCCCCGGGACGAAAGGAAGTCTGAGGTGGAGGCCCCGCGCTTCCGAGAAGATCCGACTCCTTCAGGGGTTCAGTGAGTATCGCTGCAGGCTTCGGGCAGGAAACCCCACATTTCTAGTCTGCCGGGGGCCTGCGTACCCTCCTCCCACAATGCCTTGCGCGGCGGCGTCCCAGCGTGCGTCCTGCTTCCACGGAACCACTACTTGTCAGTGATTCTCAGTAGCCTCTCCCTGGGCAGCTGCAAGGATCCGGGAGCCAAGTCCCCAGTCTGCAGGCCCTGCCCTGCACGCCGCCTGCAGTCTTTTCCCTACCCACTCCCCCAAGGCCTAACCCCCCCCCCCCCCCCCCCAGTGTGGTCGACACCTGCGCACTGGGGACAGACGGACGGAGGCCGCGCGCAGGTGCGCGCTCCCAGGGTGGCGGGAAGGAGCGGGTGGTGCGGGCGGGACGCGGCCTTGCGCACGCGCGCCGTCCCGTGCGATCCGAGTGGGACTTTTCCGTTACTCGAGGCTCTGGACGGAAGGTGGTCACCCCCGGCTTTGTGTGGCGCGAGGTGGAAGGGCCGGCCGGTCCTCAGAGTTCTTGACTGCTGCTTGAATGCGGGTTGGATGTGGATCGACGTAAAATCAAGTCCTTGACAACTTTAATCTTTTCTTTATTTCGTATGATGCTGGCTAATGGCCCAGTTGTACGAATTTTTGTTTTCTGTATGCTGCATTGAAGCTATGCTGCAGGCTGTAGTCTTTGTTTTTCACTGTAAGTTCTCCCAAGTCCTGGTAGCTTTCAGCAAGCAGGGTGGTTCATGTGTATATTTCTTCTTTTGTAAAAAATCAAAATCATCTTACTGGAAGTTAATACAGGTATCTCATCATCCCATTGTTCAATCACACACAGCAGGATTGATCGCAAAATTGATACAATTATTACCACAGTTTCAAAACATTCTTTACCTTCTTGAACTCCTTGACATCAGACTGCTTTAACTCCCACTACCACCATCACTGTAGGCCACCCCTCCCACCCCACCCCTCTGAAACCCTATTCTACATGTTGTCCCTATCTGATCATCAGCCCTAGGTTTCATAAACTGAAAAATAGAACAACATATAATAAAAAATCCAAGAGCCTTACCCTCAATGACATGACACATCTGAGACAAACTCCAATATAAACAACTTCTTGTCCATAGAATCATTGCAACTCAAAGCCCGAGTTATACATCTTTCAACGGAGTATGCTCATTTTGGGTTTTCTAATTCCAGGTTTCTGCAAATGTAATGCTTTACTTTGACTTTTTAAGCTGCCTTTTGAAATGTCCTGTTAAACCCTTTTCTGTCATAATTTCTTCTAATTGCTTTAGCTACTCTACATTCAAAAGCAGATTTCATTAGCTATTAGACAAATGAGCTAACACCTCAAAGCAACGAGATTTCACATCACCTAACAATATCAACACCATAAAACAGCAAATGCTGGTGAAGGCAGGGAGAGACTAGAATTCTCATGCATTCCTGGTGAGTCTGTGAAATGGTGCTATCACTTTGGAAGATGTATGACACATTCTTTAAAAGTTGGAAATAGAAGTTCCCTATGACTAGCAACCCCAATATTTGGTGTATATTTTAGACAGATAAAGGCCATTACATGCATAGATATATGCACATCTATGCTCACTTGATCACGATTATAATAGCAAAAAGAGAAAAAATTAATTTCATCAATAGAAAAGTGGATAAACTATGGTACAATGGAATATTGCATAAAGTGAAAGAATACTGATAAATCTATGAAACATCTCATGATATGGATGAACCTAAAGAATATATTGATGAGTAAAGTTAGTCACTCACAAAAGGATACCACTATTGGAAAAGTGAGCTGATATCAAGGGCTCAAGTAGAAAGAAAAAACTTTGAAAATGATGATGGTAACATATGTACAAATGTGTTTGACACAATGAATGCATGGATTGTGATAAGAGATGTAAAAGCCCCCAATAAAAGTATTAATTAAAGAAAAAGAAAAAACTCAAGAAAAATATCACCCCCAAAACACTCTTTGATGGCTATTATGATTAGGAAGTGGAGGAAAGATCAACTGATGACTGGAGGCTACACAGGTATTAGCTCGGGTGAAAGAGAATGCAATATCCAAGAAGAGGGAAATCATAAAAAAAAACCCAAAATTGATGGAGGTAATGGAAGACACTGGGAGGAGTGCAAGAGTCATAAGAAGCTCTCCCAATAACAGTGCACTATAAGTAGATGCATGGATAAGCCACAAGCCGAATGGAAGTTACGGGAAGAATAGCGATAGGTCCACAGAGACATATAGTTTTGGAGAATATTTTTACATGGTTATTTGGTTATTCTACAATATATCATTATGTGAAGCATAACGGGGGTAAGGGTATGAAAACATTTTAGACATAAACAAGCAATTTTAAAGATTGAGTTTCTGAGCTTTTGGCGATCAGGGTCATACAGTCTTGCGAGCACCATAGCATAGTCCCCAAACAATGGTCTGTCTACATCCTATTTAGGTGAGTAATGACTGGGGCTAAAAGCTTGTGAGTAACCTTTAAGGTACAACTGCTGGTCTCTTCCCATCTAGAAGAAACCAGAGTGATGAAAATAACAGACACATGGAAGCAATTAGGCCAATGAACTAGCAGACTATGTGAAAATCCATTTCCATGGCCCTGAGACCAAAAGAATTGGATGGTGCCTGGCTACCATTATCAGCTTCTCTGAATGGGATTATGTGGTGAACGGCAATGGAGTTGGATATATATATCTGGCTTCCTTATTGCCATAAGGCAGGGGCCAGGCATGTTCCATAATCTGTCCTTCTTTAGTCAGACACCCACTGTTCCTCCCACACCTGTCTACATCTATGCTGGGTTCAATAATCTATTGCACAACCCCACAGAACTCATAGACTCTATAGTAAGAATGTAGCCATTGATCTCCTCAGGTTGCAGCCAAGTCTCGCTCTGATTCACAGCCTCTCAGATATGTGGTAGGAAAGTGTCTTCAGTTTTCAGTCTTTCAGTCACATAGTCCTTTGGCTTGTGCTTCCATGGGCCAGGAAGTCAGCCCACCTGTCAGTCTGTCCCACAGCTCCATAGTCTAGGGCCAGGGAGAAGTTACTCCGTAGGTGTGGCACTGATCCTCTGAGTTTCTGTGCCATAGCCTATGGTTCATCTAGCCTTGTGTCCTCTACCACTTCTGGGTTTTTTTTGTGGGGGGCGGGGGGTGAGGGAGGGCTGAGTCTTTAATAAAAGTTCAAAAAATGAATGCAAAAGCACACAATGTTGAACTTTTAGTATGAATGTGACTCTCACTAGATGTTCCATTCTGGTATAGTGCAAAGTTTGATCATACTACTTTACTTTTTTATTACAAACAAATCACTTTGGTTCATTATACTGCTATACATTGTTGGCAAAGAAATTCTTTAGATTCACTTTTTTTAAGCTACATTTTTTCTTGAACATATAGATTCCCAGCTGAAGAGAAAGAAAATACTTATTGTTTGTGCAAGATAAAGTATGTTCTTAAAAATTCATCCATTGCCTTCATCTAATATCATGTGGCTTTTCATAAAGTGCTGACATGTTCATTGAAAAGTTTTTTTTAATATAACAAATAAATTTAAATTTAGACAATTTGTAAGGGAAGATTCCAAAGTTCAGAACAGTCCAAAATACAAATTGGCTATAACCTAAACTGACTCCCAGGTAGCTTTCTCAACCTAAGAGCAAAACAGCCCAACAAGGACCATCACACAGAGAAAATCAAATCCATTTGCATCAACACTCACAGGCAAGGTTGTCTAAATTTCCATTCTGCTGACTGGTGAATGCTATTTAAAAGGGACATCTTTTAATCAAGTCACTTTCACAGAATTTAAAACAAACAAAAATATTTAAGTTGCATAATAAAGAAGGTAATTCTCCACAAAACTGGAGTATTTTAAAGGACAGGGTTCAGTAGAAGGTACAACAATAATGTAACTTTATAGTTGAAAGAAATTACTGCTGACTTTTGCCTTCATGCAGCACTGAAATAAATGTAGGTCTGAATGATCTATGCCATTAAACGAATACATTGTGCTCATCAATATAATTGACCATTTAGAAACACCAAATGTTTAAAATAGTGTCATATACACTCATAATTTTACAAGGCAGTCACAGATTGAAAATTCTATAGGGCTGCAGAGAAAAAAAAACCTCTGTCCTGGAGTAGCAAAGAAACAAATCATTTTGACAAAAATTGAAATACACAGTAGAGAGGTTGAGCCCCGGTGGCGTAAGTGGTTGAGTGCGGGAAGGGACTGAGGCTGGTGGGCTTGGCGGTTCAAATCCAGTGGCGGCTCTCAGGAGCAGGGCTGGGTAGCTCCCACAACCACCAGAAGGCAGTGATGCCTCCCCCCCAAAAATCTGAAATTCACTTTCAGTCAATTACAGATACAATTTCATAACCCGAGGTGGAACTTTCATTTGTTTGTTTTGTTTTTGTTTTTTGGCATCACTGCTCCCTGGTGGTGGGAGTAGGAGGTCCAGCCCCACTGCTGGAATTGAACCTCCATCCCAGCGGGCCACAGTCCTGCACACAACCACTACGCCACCGGGGCTCAGCCCCCTGAGGTGGAACTTTCAACACATGAGTGATGAACTATGATTTTTTTATTGCCTTTCGCTTGCAGTAAGTTTGTGCACACACAATTCCATGGCAGGAGCCTATCCCCAGTGTGGTATTTGTATGAACTTGGTGTGCAAGCAGACTCTCCCAGCACTGGGGAGGGACGGGCTCCAGACACCCACAGAATGGTGACGCCAGTCGGAGCACAATCACCCAGTACACACCATATAGTTTTGTTTTTTAAGCACAATCCTATTTTTAAAAACTTTTGGATAAATATTATACCATACTTATCTTTGTTAAGCACCATCAGCCTGTCTCCTTTGGGTACTGATACAAAACCAAAAAGTGGTCATTAAATTTTAGTTCAAAGCTTTGAAATATGCCAATTCGTTTTAATAACACAAGTGAGCTCTAATACTTGGGGAACTGCCTTTGACCTGAACTTCTAACCAGAGCCCTCAACCACCTTTCTCCAGAGCACAGACAGGAGGAGTGCAGTGAATCCAGGTCAGGTTTCAAGATAAACAGTCTTAGTTTACACTTCACTATTCTAGAGTAGGCAAATACTTTTCCAGGAGTCAATTGTGCAGTCAGCCCAATCTCAATAGAGTATTTAGGAAAAAGATTATCTTTGTGACAATCTAGTATAACGGATTTTCTTCCCAAATTCTGTTCATTCTTCAGAATTAGATTATTGATGACCCAATCACTATGTGGCTTTTCAGGAACACTCATAGGCAGCGGTTGTCCTATATTTCCTACTGTTACACCTCCTGAGAAAAATATACATGGGAGCCAAAAGCGAATATTGAGAAAATCTGGGGATGTATATTGATAAATCCCATTATATTCGAGAGACTAAGTCATCAGATTAGCTAGAAAGGCTATGATAATTCCAGGTCTAAGACCATTTCATGAGCCATCAAGTCCACCATAGGCCCAAAGAAAGGGCTGCTAACGTCAGAAGCAGCTGCACAGTACTGGCGAAATCCAATTTAGCACTTGCATGGTTGATGCCGACAAAAACTGCAATACAGCGCATCACACTGGCCCGCTCCCTTAAACTTGAGGAGTTCCCCAAGATGACTGTCAATGCAGGGGTACAGTGAGCCTACCACAGTGGCTGCTGTCCCACTACAGGGAGGGACTCGCCGAGCAGGAGAACCTTGTGGCCAGCACTTCTTCGGGGAAAAGAGTGACATTCCCCTTGATCTGTAGCAGGTTGAGCACCAGGGCTGGAACAGATCCAAGTGAAAACAGCACCAGGCGCCTCTGCACCAACTGATGATGCCAACTGTAGTGTGGCTGCCGCTGGGCTGCAGCTGGGGGCACTCACACTGGGATCCTTGGGTTCACCGGCAAGGAGGGGTGGGAAGCAGCGAGGCTGGTCATCTCTTCCGCTTTCGCAGTCAGCCTTCCAGAGCTGTGCCTCTCACTGGCAGAAGTGCCTCTCAACTCCAGAAGTGGTCCTCGAATCCGGACATCAGTGCTCACCACAGTCCCAGAGGAGTTTCCTGTTAGAGGGCCCGCGCCAGCCGGCTGGAGGGCGCAGGGGAGGCGGGGCTGCAGAGGAGCAGCCCCATCACATTCCCCAGGCGCAGCCTATCCCCAATGCTGCCCCTCTGCCACTTCTGACAGTGATCTTGAACATGCTCTTCCCAGGTCCTCTAGATCTCATCGTTACGCTTCAAAGTGGTTCATCTGTCTACCCAGGGAGTGATACGGAAAACTGAGCAATCCCCTCTATTAGTGGTGCAATGCCCTATTTGCATAGTCTCACCCAATCAATTGGTGGAACTCACAGAGAGTTGAATAAAAGAGTCAGATTAAGAAATATCACAACAACACAGATCACGTTAGATGTTCATGAATTTAGTAGGGGGAAATATGTGGAACAAAAGTCATAATCATAAAACTATTAGGCTTATAGGTCAGATAGAGATTGGTAAAAACCCCAAGACCATGATTCTTAGACACTATTCAAGTCTGAAATGGAACTCACCTCCTCTGGTGGTCATATGCTTATGTTAATTTCATGATTGAGATGTAGGGGTGGAGTCTAGCCTATTAATCTGGAGATAGTCATTGAGTAGCCAATGAGGCCTCTGTGTGGGCATGGCTTTCTCTGAGATTTCTGGGAAATTTCTCTTATAGAGATGAGATGCTATCTCCCCAGTTGTTGGGAGTTAGTCTCAGAGACAATGACCTACGGACAAGATAAGATGGCAGAATCCGAGTAGCTGAAGGAGCTGGAGGAGAAGCCACATGGCCTTACCCTGCTGGAACCAGACCTCTGAAGCTGGAGAAGCCACGTGGAGACCCCTGCCAGCGCTGAGTTGCTTCTACCACCACTGGATGCTGTTGATGGACCCTGAGCCCTGGAAGTGAGGAGCCATGGGGAGACCCCTGCCAGCACTGGGACTCTGCACCCACTGGCCTGTGACTTTGTGAGTCAGAAGGAGACTTTATAAACTGATGTCAGACATATGAGCTAATATCGGACTTATGACTTTAAACTGGATTGGGCTGGGATGCTTTCTCAATGTCCCATTCCTCTTGTATATAAACCTTTTCCTTATAGCCTATGCTATGAAATTTGTTCCTCTAGTCTACCCTGACTAACACATCTATCTTAGATTGTGTTCTCTACAGAAACAAAAACCAGTGAAGCATATATGTACATATATAGTGAGAGGTTTACATAAAAGAAATGGCCCATACAATTGTAGAGGCAACAAAACAAGTTCCAAACTGATTGGCCAGGTGTTAGGCTGGAGGTCTTCTGACTCATAAAGCCTCATGCTGCTGTCTCCCATGAGGAAACTTCACTCATTCCACTTCCTGTTTCCTGTTCTCATTACTGCTTCTTTCCTAATGCCCTGAACTTTGGCCTTGGTTAAATATTTCTCTTTTTAATCTCAAGTAGGTGATTATTCTAAGGAAAAAAGTTGGTATGATCTCTGGATAGGGCATCGTTCTTAACTTCATGCACTGTTGCCTTGATTGATAGCTGGTATCTTACCGTAAACCTTTGTTTCTTGAGGGGTGGCCTTTTTTTCCTCTGGACATTTTAAAACATAACAAAACAGTAACAGAGCACTTAGGGACATCTAAAGGGGCCACAGCTTTGCAGGGCACACATCAGCTGGCTTAGTGCCTGGCCCCTTTCTCCATTCAGACACTTTGGAGTGCCTTGGAGCTTGCCCTTTGACAAGATGCCCAGGATTCTTTTGCTGTGGAGAAACTATGTATAGAGAATCTCTCCCTATCGTGAACTTGAGCCCAAACACTTGCACTTGAAGACCAGAAAGGGCAAGCAAGGCCGTTCATTATATAGATGGCTTTTTCCTATATGCAAGGTTGAATATAAGGTAAGGCACAGCTGAGGCTGCCTGCTCACTCAGCATCAACACCCCTAGTGCTAAAGGGGCAGCAGCATGGTCCTAGGCTGCCTCGGCTACCCCAGCCTTGAGAAGACATCACCTCTGAAACTTGTTCATAAAGCTGTGCCTGACTCAATGACAGCAATGGTAATGTTGGTGGTAAGAATCACACTGCCCCAGTTTTACAAAGTTGCTGGATAACAGTGATGGATTCCACGGGGTGCTAGGCTGACCTTACAACCTGATAACTGTGGGGCCTCCCAAAGTTCCCTGCCTCCCACAGAAAAATCTGGTTTTATGTGAGATAATATCTGTGTTTCTAACACACTGGGGGAGTCTTTGGTGGTGTAAATGGTTAACCCACTTGACTTTTAGTCCAAAAGTTGGAAATTTGAACACACCCAGAGCCACCCTGGAGGAAAAATTCAGTGATCTACTTCCCCCAAAGCAACTATTAAACCCCTATCCATCACACCACTACCTTACCTCCATACAGTCGCCACGAGTCAGAGTCAACTCATCTCCAGTTGGTGTGGTGGTGACCTTGTACTAGTGTTTCAAAGGGAAGGAGGAGATAGCAGGTCTTGCATTTCGTTCACTCAACCAGTATATCTTGAGCAGCGAGGTGGTACAAATGATTGCTCAACTGCCAATGGACAAATTGGCAGTTTGAATCCACCGTGGAAGAAAGGCCTGGTGATCTACTTCCAAAAGTACCGCAGCTATTGAAAACTCAGAGAGGCAGAGTTCTACTGCCACACAGGGTCTCCATGAATCCGAACTAACTCAACAGCGATGAAAAATTATTTTAAGAAGTTCACCACCATTGTTATTCTTGACATGAAATGTAGAAGTGAGCGGAGTAAACCAGGCCCCTGCCAATCTGGAGTGGGCCTTCCAATCCGGTATGGGGATGGAGCAGAGAGGAGGAGGATCAATGCGACATTGCCGTCTTCAAACACAGCATTGTGTCAGGCTCAGCGCTAAGTGGAGTAAGAGATCAAGGTAGACATCAGAGAGCAGTGGGCACTGTCATCCTGCAGATGTGCTGTTTAAATAGAGACCAGCTTGAAGTGAGGCAGTGAATTTTACCAGTGCCTCAGGGGAATCGTGTTTTGGACACAGGATATAGCAAGTCCAAAGGCTTGCAACAGAAGCTAGCGTGGTATTCCAGGAACCAGGAAGTGAGAGTGGCCAGTATGAGACAGGAGAGGATGATGAGATGTTCGCTGGGGCTAGATCTATAGCCACATGGACTGCAGGGTTTGGGATTTTTGTTCTAAGTACAACAAGAGACTTGAAAGAACATGGCAGAGTAAGGAGATCTTAGCTGCCTGTGTGAAAGCAGGGGGCTGGTGGGGAGGTTTCTGCAATCATTTGGGGGAGGGATGGTGGGATGGGGTGTTGGAACTATAACTTGTTCTGAGGGTAGGTAGACTCTCAGACTCGCTGAATGCACAGCGTGGCGGGGAAGGGCATAGACATGAGTTGACACCTAGAAAAAGGGGAGATTGGTAGAAGCAGTACTTAGTGGTGTGCAAGCAAGGATGAATGTAACTTCCTTAGACATCAGTCCTACTGTAGGGAGCTGTGCTAGGGACGCTTACACAGACAAGGGCTGTGTGGGTGTCAGGTTCCTCCTTTTCCCTGTCACACTTGGGGTGGCACAGAATAGTGCAGCTGGAGAACCCCAACACTCAGTCCAGTGTTCCAGGGAAAGGCCGGAGAAACAGTGCAAGTGTGCAGTCTCTTCCCACTCCTAATGACTTCATACTTTTCCTTCCTAACAGGTGAGACGTTCTTTCTTCTCCTGGGAGCCTCCATAAACCCTTGTTTTCCCCTGGGGAGGTCAGCATTTAAGTGCTGGGCACATTAATATAGAGATGGGCGTGAGAGTTCTGGACACCTGTCCAGTCAATGATGGACATGTAAGAGTGAACTCAAGAAATAAGCCTGACTGGAAATAGATGCGGAGGCACTGGAGCAACTAAGTAGAGGTGCTTGAAGCCTGCAGTTGCAGAAAGCAGCAGAGAGAAAGTGGAGAAAATCAGTGCATTTGGGTGGAGCACGGCACCTGGCGGCCCAAGCTGGAGGAAGGGACGAAGAACCAGCAACAGGAGTTACAGGTGACTGCAGACCGCTGCCACAGAAATCAGCATAATAATGACAATTATAAGGAATATACATTCCTGAGCCCAAATTGAGGGACCTTGGGGAGGTGGAGGGATTTGCCCAGGACGGCAGAGGCTGTACTTAAATGTGCCTGGCCCCCAAATCTGAAACATCTCCCCGATTACTTCACACAGTATTTCCATGCCACCCCAATACCTCAGTGCTCTTTTATTTTATTTGACGACTCTTTCTCACAACATTTAACAGGATAACTTCCAGCAACTGAACCATTGTGCCTTTATTTCTGCATTACCTTGATCCCTGAGCTCATGAGCAGGTAGGCTGGAGGTCCAAAGGTTTGAAGAAAACTGGAAATGATTAGGAGAGGCCATTTGCCAGCTTGAAGCAGTGGACAGACACGTGCTCCATGACAGCCCATGCTTCTTCTGGGTGGCACAGGGGTAATTGTGTCCACTTAGATACCCATGGAACATACACTGATAAAGAGAAAGGTGACCATCTCTGGAAAATGAGGTCATCAAAAGCTATCAACCACTCAGCATCCTCTCTCCTCTAGGTAACACTGACTCATTTACCCTCATATCCAGCAAGGTGGGCACCCAGTCCTCTTGGTATTGAAGGGCTAAGAAATTCACAAAGACATAATCAGGAAGCTAGAATTGAAGCAAGGTGTCAAGCCCCGGCCTGTCTTACATATTACCACAAGTGTACAGCTATCAGGCAATATCTTTCCATATCTAGTGGGTTTCTGCATTTACATTTTCCCTTAAGACTCTCTAGGACCCGAAGAGTTGAATATCATTGCCTCAATTTTACAGGCAGAAAAATCCCAGAGGTGCATATTGGTTGCTTAAGGTCACATGGTCAGTAGACTTCAGAGCTTGCATTCAAACCCCAATCACTTCCTGATACTGCAGCCTCTCTAGGTTAGCAGATCACCCCATTCCAATCTTCCAAGCTAGGAAGAAGCAAGGGCAACCAAGCCCGGCACAGTGACTTTTATTTAAGGTGGCACCTGCTTTGTTTTGCTATTGTTGATTGATGCTAGGATGATATCTTTTCACATTTTGGCATTTTTGAAATCTGAAAGCATCTTATGGCTTCTGTCAATCCAGGTGGCTGTAGTGAGTGTTGCCTTTTTCAGGTACGTGTTTTAAAGATTGTAAGAAGGCAGACACTACCTTCGAAGAACATCTTGGAGCCAACAGTGCAGCAATCTTTAAAAGGATATTGAGTTCATAGAGTTTTTCATGACACAGAAGACACACTCACAAAGAAGATCCTGACTTCAACAATAGTTGGGTTGGAAAGAGACAGAAGAGTTGTTCTAATGTGATTTCGTTCTAGCTATTGTTGGCCCAAGAGATATGTGCAAACATAACTTCTCAGGTGCTCATGTTCCAGCTCAAAGAAATCAAGGGAAATGTCTTTCCCCCTCTCCAATGTGGATGCCTACTCTGGCCCACAGAGACCTAGGCTCACTGAAGTGGCAAGAGGGGAAGGTGTTGATCTGATGGTCTTCTGAGCTAATACTCTGCATGAAAGCAGAGAGAAAGTTAAAGCTAGGGAGTCAAAATTTTGTATCCTTTGTCAAACATTTACCCATTACCCTTCATGGCTATGGCTGGCAGCTTTGGCCACAGGCCCTAACACACAGCAGGAATTCAATCAGTATTTGCTGAATTAGTGAAATGGGAGAAGATGTTGAGATGTTGAAAACTGCTCATGAAAACTGCACTGGAGTTTTCCAATTATGCGCTGGATTCCAATTATGGGTGCACCACTCCTCTGACCCTCAGTGTTTTCATTTGTGAAATGACAACAAGATGGGAAGATGAATGAGACGATGCCTATAGTGCTGGGCTAAATGTTGAGTGATGAATTAACCAAAGAAGTGAATTTTTTGTGAGCTAGTCTCAGGTTACCATAAGAATGGGAAAAATTATGAATGACTTATTATAAATTCATCATCAAAATAGACATATGCTGCAACTGTGCCTGCAGCTGGGCTTCAGAGGTTCTTGCCAGATCCAAGGGAGTGATGGTAGCCCCCTTGGTCTTTTCCTTACCTCAGGGAGTAACTCAGAGTACTCTGTGTTTGCAAATCTGTCTGGGGATTAGCCTGGAGACTTCTCTAATGAAGAGGGATGAAGGAGGAGGACCTAGAGTAGGGCCTTGGCCTCGACATCTCTTGTCAGCTTTATACAAGTGGTGCTCCTCAGGCTTTGATGACTGAATGAATCCACAAGATGCCCAGACAAAAGGTCTGTCTCAATCTCTCTTCCTTTTGCATATGCACTCACATACACAAGCACACGTAGACACATGGGCACATACAAAGTATGTGGGCTTTTATTGCAAATCTGGGATCCCAGGAAGGAGTAGGTCAGGTCAAAGTCTGCTGCAATTACCTATAGCCTACGTGATATCACTGACAAGCATAAAGGAGCTGGTCAATAAACAAGTGTTGGACTGCAGCCAGGACCAGAGAATGGAGTTATAATGCCATGCCTTCCTTCACAGCCAATCCTAAGCTGCTGTGCAAATGCGTTTTTCTTTAGAAACTAGTTCATAAAGTGCTCAGGAATCAATCATTGCATGGATGTGTGTGTGTGTATGTGTGTGTGTGTGTGTGTGTGTGTGTGTGTGTGAGAGAGAGAGAGAGAGAGAGAGAGAGAGAGAGAGAGAGAGAGAGACTGACTTATTCTACTGGGTAATGAGGATTAATTCCATAAAAGAAATTCCATTAAAACAAGTGAATTGTGTGTTCCAGTTAGAGTACAGGCTGTAGTCTTATCACTGTTAAATAGTCACTCAACTCACTGCCAAGGAGTTAATTCTGACTCACAGTTAAACTAGGATGGGGTAGAATTGTCCCTGTGGATTTCCCAAACTGTAACTCTTTACAGGAGTAGAGAGTCTCACTCTGTACAAGATGGGAGCAGGCTTGAGCTTTCTGGCCATTCCGTCTGCTGGCCAGATCAGCTCGGAAGCTCAGTGGTGTCTGGCTGGTGCCCAGGAACCATCCTCTCTGTGTGTATCTTGAAGGGTCCTTTGGCAAAGGGATACTCAAGTCAGCTGGGATCATATTTCTGAGAGATGGGGAGGAGAAATGACTGCTTAGTGGCAGTCCTGCAAAGATATGACGGGGTTCCCATAGACTGGCAGGCATTCCTGCCTGAGGGATGAGGAATGCTTATTGGAAAGCCGAGTCAGGAGTGGGGAGAAAGGCAGCAGACGAGTCTGGGAGAAGACAAGATCATGTCTCTTGGTAAAAAAGGGGGGAGGACCAAACTACCAACCGAGGGAAAGTGATTAACAATACTTTTAAGGATCCTGTGAGGTGACTACAGCTGGTACTTGCTCCTAATAAGCACATTGGCCCAAGTCTCTGTACACCCCTTGGAAACCAGGTAACGTGCCATAGAACACTGAATCTTCAAGATACACAACATCCTGCAAAGGACATTTCAGAGGGATGTGATGTGGAAAAACCACGATGGGAACTAGGCTATGCCTCAAATACACCTGTTACCTGACGACATAAGATTGAAATGACATGGTGTGAAGCAACAGCAGGCAGCTATACAAGGAGCATTGAACTGGGGGTAGGTGAACCAACATTTACTTATTATTTCAATTCTGTGATAGCTGTACTAAGGTGTGAATTATTCTGGCAGACCTATGATTGACATTGTTAGTGAAGATTATTGCTAAATTTTTTTCTGGTCACAAGCTGCTATTTGTTTGTGCAAATAGCATCTAGTAAGAATTTATTCTGAACAGGTGAATGTATTGGGATATGTGGTTAGCCTATATTTGTCAACCTCCCTGTTTCATATTGTTTTAAAATTATTACCATGGGTTAATTGATGACACTATAAATAGAAGGTCCTTATGCTCCAAGGAGATGATCAATAATATATTATCTACCATAAATTAACAAGGTCACTAAGATGAACCAGAGACAAATAAAAACTATATTTGAAAATTGATTGGGTGCTTGCACTTAATCCTAGCCCCAATCTAATAACGATTAGTCTTTATGACATGGTCCTGCTCAATACTCACCCTCATGAAGATATGAATACTATAGAAAAGTATAGTGAAGAAATTAGATTGCATCCAACTATTAGAACGAATAGTATATCTGGGGTCTTAAGGACATTTTTCATTCAAACAAGCAACCACCTAAGTGAGTTGTCAATTATGCCCACATGGAAGAAGTACATCAACATCCATGATCCAAAGATTGTACATTATATAATTCAAATCCAAAGGCATGAATTATATCAGAAATAAATTTGTGAGATTCTGGTGTACAGGCTATGGATAACATTGAAAGCTCAAAATACATTTGCAGGATGTAAACAAGGAATAAGTCTAAGATAATTTCCCTCCAACTAAAATTGAGTGATGGGATAACCTGGTTATCAAACAGATAGCACTGTAGAGATAGTTATAGTAGATTAAAATCTTATTTGAATGGTTAATGCCTTATCACTTGATCTCCCTTCTGATACACTTTGTGCTTGATCTGGTTTTTAATATTTTCTGTTTTTTACCTTCCATATTTGGGGTGTCTCTATGTTGCATATTTTTCATTTTTGGTGGCCTTCTTGACCCTGTTGCATATTTTTCTATGTTTTTTATATATGAAATCCAGGTCAGGTGAATCTATAGAGACAACAAATAGAATAAGGGTTTCTGGGGGGGGGAATGTATGTTGAAAGAGGTGGGGGTAGGGTAAGGCACAACAGATACAAGGAGTTGATGAAAGAAGAAAATGTTTTGGAATTGACTGTGGTAGTGGTTGTATAACACTGCTGAATATGATTGAACTGTGGAATGATGTGATGTCTGGATTAGTTCCAAATAAAATGGTTTGGGAAAAAAATTAAAAGACTCATCCTTTCTTGAGTTAGTTTCAAACAGCTGACCTTGCTGTTAGCAGCCCAACATGTATTCCACTATGCCATGGCTCCTCGTAAAATCCAGGTAAAAATAAAGATGTCTTGCCTAAAAGTTTGCTATATTCTGGTATCTTGAGTGTTTCTATTTGATGAAAATGATTCCACTGATATTTCAAATGCCAACAGGGTCATCCATGGTGGAGAGGTTTCAGTGGAGCTTCCAAACTAAGACACTCTAGGAAGAAGGAATAGGCAGTCCACTTCTGAGGGACTAGCCACTGAAAATATGATGAATAGAAGCAGGAGAGTCAAAGATGATCCCTTTAGGCTGGAAGGCACTCAAAATATGACTGGAGAAAAGCTGCCTAGATCTTAATGAGATTAATGAAGCCAAACTTTTAGGACTTTCATCTATTGATAGAAACAGCTGCAAACATCTATTTATAATTGAAGCATGAAATATATTAAGTATGAAACTAGGAAAATGGTAAGTCAAGAAAAATGGTGATATGGGTTGCTGGAATTGATGGTATTGGCTGTGCTGAATCAGACAATCACATAGGGACTATGCTAAGAATGAAAAATTTAAGAGGAATGACATCACATTCAGCATCAACAGGATTATTGTAAGATCTATCTTGAAGTGCAATGCTAACTGTGATTGGATAACATCTATATGGCTACAAGGAAGACAAGTTAATATAATCATTATTCAAGTTTACACACAAAACCACTAAAGCCAACGATGAAGAAATCTACAAACTTCTTTGGTCTGACATTGATAAAACATGCAGTCAAGATGCATTGATAGGGCTGAGCCCTGTGATGTAGTGGTTGTGTGCGGGACTGTGGTCCACAGGGTTGGCGGTTCAAATCCAGCAGCAGCTCTCCAGGAGCAAGGCTGGGCCTCCCACTCCCACCAGAGGGCAGTGATGCCCCCCAAAAAACAGATACATTGATAATTACTGGTGGCTGAAATTTAAAACTTGGGGGTGGGGTAGAAGTGGGAAAACATGATTTTGGTGATAGAAATGAAGCTAGAAATCACATGATAGAATTTTGTAAGACCAATGACTTCATTATTTCATTGTAAATAACTTTTCCAACAACATAAGTAGTGACTATGCACATGACTCACACCAGAAGGCATACATGGGATTCCAATTGACTACATCTGGGGGAAGAGATGCTGAAGAAGCTCAATATAATCAACCAAAGCTAATTCAGCAGGCTACTGCTCATATGCAAGTTCACGTGAAAACTTGAACAAAATTAAAAGAAGACCACAAGAACCAATATATGACCTTGAGTACATTCCACTTGAATTTAGAGAACACCTCAAGAACAAATTTGACAAACTGAACACTTAGACGACCTGGTGAGCTGTGTGATAACAAGGAATAATATCATATATGAAGAAAGCAAAAGTTCTTTTAAAAGATAAATAAGAAAGAAAAGATGAAATTGAATGCCAGAAGAGAGTTTGAAACTTGCTACTTAACAGAGTAGCTAAAGCAATAGTTCTCAATCTTCCTAATGCCAAGATTCTTCAGTTCTTTATAGTGTGGTGACCTCCAACTATAAAATTATTTTTGTTGCTACTTCATAACTGTAATTTTCCTACTGTTATGAATCATAATGTAAACATCTGATATGCAGCATGTATTTTCACTGTTACAAATTGGACATACTTAAAGCATAGTGATTAATCACAAAAACAATATGTAATTAAATATTGCTAAATATTTATTTCTAATTACAAATAACTGAAATTTTGTCTTGAATCATGGTATAGCATGGGGAAGAGTCTTAATAAGAAAACCCAGCAGACCACATTGCTATGTTTTGTGTCCATATGCGTAAAAAGTCAATGCTAGTGCTAAGGTTGGATAGCTTCTTCCTCACCAGATCAGAAATACCCAGGCAGTCTTTGAAAGAGCACAGTGATCATCTTCCACAACAAGTTTGTCTTTAAACTTGATAATCAACAAGCTGGAAAACCCCGTTTCACAAAGAGATGTTGTTGGAAATGGAAGAAGGTGCAACACAGTCTCATACAGAACAGGAAATGACTGCAAACACATCATCGAGAGTTTTGTAAAGGCATTGTAGAGAAATCAGTTCTCGCTGCATCCCTGTTAATAAGTTCAGTGAACTCTTGTGCAGTCACAGGAACATCTTCAACTTTGACTGTGAATGGGCTTCTGGCAAGTGCAAATGGGATGACAGATTTGGAAAGTACAGTGAAAGTCATCTGCAAGCAGACACAAGTGTTCTTTTACAGAAAGTATCATTGTAATCCTTTTCTCTGGTTCAATGTCATGTTCCTCAAAGAAAATAGATAAGGTTGGCAACATGTAAATTTTTTTTTTTTTGCCAAAGCTGAAGTTTCATTTGGAACGATTGGACTTTTTAGACAAATCAAGCCATGTTGCCTTTGGTCCTTGCAGTGTTAAATTTAACTCATTCAATATGGCAAAGATGGCAAGTGAGCTATTTTCTGCAATTCACTTTTATCGCTGAAAAAATGCTTCAAACTGTGGTCTTGCTTTCTGATTAAAAAAATGTTTTAAGTTCATCATGAAGCTCAATAACACGTTTTAAAACTTTCCCTCTCAACAATCATCTCACTTTAGTATAAAATAGCAGAGCCTTTTATTCAGCGCATCCAGTTTATTGCACAGTTTTGAAAACAGTCAACGCTTTAAGTGCTCACCTTTACAAAATTGACAGAACTTATGATGCTTTTAATTATGTCTTGTAACTTTTGTGGCAGCATCTTCCTTGCTAATATCTGCTGATGAATTATACAGTGAATTCTGAAGACTTTTGGTGACTCATTAAGTACCAAATGTTGAAGTCCAGATCAACATCCTAGCATAGCTGGAGCACCCTCTGTGCAAACACCACAAACCTTTTCCCAAGAGCTCTTAAGATCTTTCAGAAATAAGCCAACTGAGTCAAATACATCATGTGCAGCAGTTGTCATTTCAAGAGGTTCGCAAAAAAGAAACTCATCTTTAAGAGCTCACCATCATTAATATACCTCACGTAATCCAGTAACTGTGAACAGTATGCAACGTGTGTAGAGTCCTCAAGCTGCTTGCTAAATATTGGAAGCGGAGCAGATGTAATTTCCTGGATTACCTGATCTAGGATATCAGCAGACATACTATCTATTCTGCAGACAGTGACATCAGATGAGGAAATTGCACTCAATTTTGTAACAAATTTGTCTCCAATCATAACTTGAACAATGTCTTTGGTCACTGGCAAAAGTAAATCCTCAGAAATAGTGTGAGGTTTTATGACTCTGGTGATTCTGAGTGCCACCAAATATGAAGTTTCAACAGCTGATAGATTTTATTTGTGGTACTCATCACCAGTGTCAAGTCTGACTTTCTTGAATTCATCAATTTTCTTTCTAAAATAGTTGGTACTTTTGCAAGCAAAGTTCAGAAGTTCAGATGCTTGCTATTAAAATGGCATTTTAGTTTGTTTGGCTTCACAGACTTGGCTGATAAAACTTTACAACAAATAACATTGTGGTTTCTAAATTCCTGCTGTAATTATGGAGGCAAAAATATACTGTAAAAATTCCTCATTATAGTTTATTTTCCTAACATTCTTCTCTACACTATCCATTATCATGAGATGGTTTGCTAATGAAAATAATATTTAACAATAGCTTTAATACTACAAAAGATTATACATGTCAATACAGTCGATTAAGTTTTTCTATGATTTACCATTTTCTATGCCCTTTTTAACATACCATTACTATAACAAGGGGGCAGTATTCACATCAGTCACAGCTGAATATAAAAAGACCAATCAGCTTCCAGATTAAGTTCCCATGGTACAGGTTTCTTTTTTTTTTCAGTAGTTGATGATTTTACAGTACATGATCTTATATTTACTCTGTAATGACAATTCATGAAGTGTTGTTTTTCCTCCAATACTGTTGATTTCAACACAGAAGCTGTTTTAACAGAGTACTTGCTTTCAATAGAGCAACTACTTTCTACACAGTAGTTGCTCTCTACACGTGTGACTGCTTCACATAAGGACCTTGTAGCACCAACCCCATCATATACAGGTTTGGAGCAATGCTGTCTGTGTTAGTCCAGGTAAACTAGAGAAAAAATACATAGACTCTCATATAAATATAAGGGAATGGCTTATATACAAAAGGAATGGAACATTAAGAAAACATACCAACCCAGTCTAGTTCAAAGTCATAAGTCTGATATTAGCCCATGTGCCCGATACCAGTCTGTAACGTCTCCTTTCGACTCACAAAGTCACAGGCCAGTGGGTGCAGAGTCCCAGCGTTGGCAGGGGTCCCCTCATGGCTCCTCGCTTCCAGGGCTCAGGGTCCATCAACAGCATTCTGTGGTGGCAGGAGCAACTCATCGCTGGCAGGGGTCCCCACATGGCCTCTCCAGCTTCAGAGATTTGACTTCATTAGGGAGAAGCCATGTGACTTCTCCTCCAGCTCCTCAGATGCTGCCATCTTGTCTTGTCCATGATTCATCATCTCTGAGACTAACTCCCAACAACTGGGGAAGATAGCTTCTCATCTTCATGAGGGAAATATCAAGAGATTTCCCAGAAATCTCAGGAGAAAGCCATGCTCACATGGAGGACTCATTGGCTACTCAATGACTATCTCCAGATTAACAGGCTAGACTCCACCCCTACATTTCAATCATAAAATTAACATAAGCACACGACTGCCACAATGCCATCATGCTGGATACTCATATGTAGGTGTATCAGCATGTGGGTGGACCCATCTGGAGATAGAAGATAGAATAGCAATGCCTCAGTTTCTAAGACCAGTGGAAATATGGGTCATTCAACTCCCAAATATGGGACAGTTCAACTTGTGACCCACAGGTTGGGAACTGCTGAGCTAAAGCTAATGGGAAGAAATGAACTGAAAGAGCTGAACAGAAAATTTTAAAGGGTCTGTATTTGACCAGGTTGACTACAGAAACAAATCCAAGGACACTCATATATACGTATAAGGGAGAGCTTTTATGTCAAGAAGTCATTACATATTGAAAAAACATCTCAGTCCAGTCCAGATCAAGTCCAACCATGTAATACTAGTCCATAAATCCCCCTTCCCATTCACGGAGCTACATACAATGACGCAGAATGCAGGAAAATCACAGGCCAGCAGATGCAGAGTCGTGTGGATCCAATGGTGGTGGTAGAAGCATCACAAGTTCTGAAATGTCTCAGCCACGTGGCACACCAACAGGAAGGTGAAGCAGAGAGAGAGGGAGAGGTTCTCAGGACCGTCCTTATGAAAGGGTCACCCCCACAAGGAGGCACCATCAGGTTGTGACCTAATTGACAGGCTAGACTCCACCTATATCGTCTTATGGGTGCTCTGTTCGTATAGAAAATCTAACTGTCACAGTTCAACTCTTGCCAACTTTCATTTTGTACAATTATTTAGCCATATATAATTTTTTGCAATGATAATATACCAATTTTACTAATTTCTTGATATTAAAAGATTTTTTCCTTTTATAGCCTTTATTGTGTAAAAATGCTCTCTTTTTCCTCCTTATTCATCTGCTAACCCTTAATGTCTTGACTTTCTTCTTTTTCTAATGAAGACTGTAAGTTTATTTTCTATAATTTCTTTCAAAAATTTATCTAGTTCTGTTTTTTATTCCTATGGTATTCCCCTCTTTGTTGTTGTTGTTAGGTGACATCATATTGGTTCTGACTACTAGAGATCCTAAGTAAAACAGAACAAAACACAGCTGGGTCCTGGACCATTCTCACAATTGTTATCTTTATGACCATTGTTGCAGGCATGGTGCAATGTGTTAGACTGGGTTCCCTAGAGAAACAAAACCAGAACACTTTTAATGTCTTTATATATTTATATAGATAGAAGGATATATAAGATAAGAAATCAACAGTTAACTATCTATAAAGCAGTACACACGGCTCGGTGCAACTCACTTGCATGAGACAGCTAGAAGACTGGTAGTCCTTGGAGTCTTGAGGGCCATCGAGCAGTCCTCTGTAGAGCAAATCAGGCTATCCGGCCACAAGCAGCAAATAGCAAAACAGGTCACCAACAGTCAGCAAGATGACAGAGCCCAACAGTCTCCAGCTCAAAAAATATATATTCCAGGAGCATAGTGAAGCAGGACTTGAAGGAACCTCAACTCACAGCAACACAGTCCACCAATTAGTGTCACTTGGAGATTGAGGTACAGGACAAACAAAGCAGAAGACCCAAGGGAAAGTGATTAAGGGTGGGGCTCGGTGCCATTCCTATCTCCACCCTTCAATTGATCTCATTGGCCATGTTATCACAAAAGACCTACCTATCTACTTTGGCCATGTAGGCACAACACGTTTACCTATCACATGTAAATTCATCTAGTGGAAGATCTTTCTCTTTATTGCTGCTCTTCTAGTTTACAAAGCATGATTTTCTTTCCCCAAATTTAGATCAAGTTAATCATCTAGTTAAAAAGATTAAAGTTGTCAAACATATCATCTTGCTTGGATGCAAAATCAATGCTCATGGAAGCAGCACTCAAGAGATGAAATGGTTTCATTATGCAAATATCTGCACAAAGATCTTTTTTAAATATTCAAAAACAGTGAGATTACTTTAAGGACTAAGGTGTGCCTGACCAAAGCCAAGGAAATTTCAATCAATTCCTAAACACTGTAAAGTTGGAAACTGACTAAGGAAGACAAAAGAAGAACCAATGCCTCTGAATTACAGTGCTGGTGAATAATTTTGAAGGTACCATTGACTGTCAAAATAACATAAAGTTGTCTAGGAAGAAGTACAACCAACATGGTACTTAAAAGTGAAGATGAATGTTTACAAAATGATGATTGCACCATATGTACAAATATGCTTGATATAATTGATGTATGAAATGTTATAAAAGCTTTGCGTCTGCAATAAAATAATTAAAGAAATTAGTGAAGATGGTGAGATTTCATCTTAAAAACTTGGATATGTTGCTAGAAAAGACCAGTTCCTAGAGAAGGACATCATTTTTGATAAAGTAAAGGGGCAGCAGGAAAAAAGAAAGGCCTTAAAGTAGATGAATTAGTAGTAGAATTAAAGTAGATGAATTAGTGACTGCAACAATTGGCTCAAGCATAGGAATAATTTTAAGGATGGTGCAGGACCAGGCAGTGTTTGGTTCTGTTGTCACTATGAGTGGGAACTGATTGAATGGCATTTATCAACAACATGGCAATGTGTTTGATGAGAATATGGTGTTTTGTTATATCTATTAAGAATCTACTAAGGGAATTTCTAAGAATATTTGTGTTAGTCCCGGTAGACTAGAGGGACAAATTTCATAGACATGCACATGGATATAAGGAAAGGGTTTATATACAAAAGGAATGTGACACTAAGAAGGCATCCCAATCCCATCCAGTACAAAGTCATAAGTCTGATATTAACCCATATGCCTGAAATCAGTCTACAAAGTCTGCTTCTGACTCATGAAGTCACAGGTCAGTGGGTGCAGAATCCTGGCACTGGCAGGGGTCTCCCCATGGCTCCTCGCTTCCAGGGCTCAGGGTCCATCAACAGCATGCTGCTCCATCTTTAGAGGTCTGGCTCCATCAGGACAAAGCCGTGTGGTCTCTCCACCAGTTTCTCCAGCTTCTCAGATGCTGCCATTTTGTCTTTTCTGTGACTCATCACCTCTGAGACTAACTCCCAACAACTGGGGAAGATAGCTTCTCATCTTCACCAGGGAAATATCGCAAGATTTCCCAGAAGTCTCAAGAAAAAGCCACGCCCACATAGAGGCCTCATTAGCTACTTAATGGCTATCTCCAGATTAACAGGCTAGACTCCACCCCTACATTTCAATCATAAAATTAACATAAGCACATGATTGTCACAAAATTCCTAAGCAACAAAAAGAGAACAGTTGAGCTAATATACATGTGTATGTATATGTATATATTTGCACTGTTAATCTGTATCACAAATTCCCTGTTGTTCAATTTTATCTGAGTATGTTATATAATTTTTAAAACAAGGACAATAGTAAAATCATATTTGTGCCTAACAGGATTAAACTAAAATGCATGCAACTCAAAATGTGCCAGCCTCATTGAAATGAATACTGTGCAAGTAAACAAAACAAAAATACTCTATAGTTAACAGGTGCAGTTATGTGAACACTTAAACCATAATCCTGTAATCCTCTATGGACATAGTCCCCTACCCATGAAAGTTTGTGAGCAAGCCACTTCATGACTTTATCTCCCCCATTTTGGGTATCCAATTTCTATACTGCCCCCTCATATAAACCCAATGCTCTGAAGAGACAAGCTTCTTCTTTGATGTAAAGAAACTTCATTCCAGTTGGAACCTAGTGAGTCTGCATCCATATGCAAAGTCAAATCTGCCGAGGCCATCAATAAAGCCAGAAGCAATATGCAACAACTCAAAGGCTCTAAAATTTGTTAGGGTTCTGGTCAGCTCAATGTGGGCTGCCTTCCTTACCTTCATCAGGGTACCCATTGGCCATCTTGTCTTTCAACCATGTGCCCCATCACAAATTCTTAGCAAGCCTACCCACCTTGGCTTAGATCATGTGATAGGCTCAGGTCCCACACAACTCTATACTTTTCAGACCAGTCCACCCTCTCTCATCTTCTCTTCTAGCCCTGGTGAACCAGGTCCATGGGGTCAGTGACCATGTACAACTCATCTCTCAATTGCGGCAATTCTCCCACTTAACAAGTGAACCCAGGTGGTCACCTAGCAAGTTTTTCAGGTTGCCCTCAAGCTTCCTTTCACCTTTAGTCTCCTAGGGAGAATAGTTTCTTCATGACTTCAAGTTTTTTCCAATTTCAGGGGCCAACTTCTATCAAAATTTAAAAAGTCAAAGGGCTCCTTTTTCTTTCTTTGGTCTGTTAACAGCTCTCTCAGCAAGTCTCTTTGAGTGCAAATGTACTGAGCACTTAAGGTACTGGGTCGTGCTTATGTTTTTAGAGAGTCTTCTTTGTAGTCCTGTCCTACACCCACTAAAAAAAAAATCCAATTTAATGGTTAAAGGCAAGGCTTACAAACGTTCTTAACTATCCCATTCATATTTGATATGGTCTTAGGCCTCTGGCTGCATCAAGCCAGAGTGGGGCCTTCTGTTGGTCCTTTTGGTTAAATAGCATGGTCTCAGAGGAGATGTTCAAGGGCCCATTTTGCCCCTGAGCTCTAAATTCACATTTTTCACATTCATCTTCATCATTTTAGACAGGAATAAGAAATACAACTCCTGGGAATAAAATCTTTATTTTCCAATGTCTTTTCTAGAAAATCACTCTGTAAACCACATGACCATATCTGAGCTCTGATTAGCCACAGAAGAAAAACTGCCATGAGACAGAGAATAGCCAAGTTTTCATTCTCAGTCTTCATGATTTGTTTCTTTAGTACCCTACTCCCAAGGTATAATAATGTGTTAGGCCAGGCTGAGCAGAGAAACAAATCCAATACATTCATATACATATAAGAAAGAGCTTTAATTCAAGAACTCAAGAAGACATCCCAGTTCAACTTAAGTCCATATGTCTGATACTAGTCCATAAACCCCTCCTCAGACTTGGGCAGCAACATGCAATGATGTCTAAGGCAGGAAGATCACAGGTAGGTGGGTATAGAATCTTGTGTATCCAATGGTGGTAGAGACATCACAATGTTTCTACATCTTAGTCACAGGCTTGTCAACAGGAAAGTAAATCAGAGAGAGGTGGGGAGTTTTCCAGGACCCTCTCTATGAGGAGGTCACACCCACAAAGAGGCACCATCAAGTTGTGATCTGTTTGACAGGCTAGACTACACCTGTATTTTCTTATTGGGGCCATGCTGGCACACACACACACACACACACACACACACAAATAACTATCAAAGGGTATCACAAGAAAACAAAACAAAGTAATGAAATGTGTAAAGTCCTGAAGTTTGAAAGTCACAAATGAACTGCATAACTCAAGCTTAAAGAATTGAAGAAAAAAATCAAGCCTTGAATTGTAATATTGAATGATTCTGTGATAAAATATTGAATGATGCAGGAATTATCAAAAGAAAATGGGAGAAATACAAAGAGTCATTATACCCCCCCAAAATTTTGAACAACCATTTCAAAATGTTTATCTAGAACTAATAGTAGTGAAAGAAGTCCAAAAAACAGTGAAAATCAAGACTCCAGAGATGGATAGAATGCAAGTTGAAATTTATGAACAAACTGATGCAATACCGGAAGCACCCACTATTTATGCCAAGAAATCTGTGAGACAGTTACCTGGCCAATGGACTTGAAGAAATCTATATTTGTGACATTCCAAAAAAAGATGACCCAGGAAAATGTGGAAGTTATTGAACAATATCATTAACATCACACACAAGTAAAATTTTGCTGAAGACAATTTTAAAACAGTTGAGGCAGTATATTCACAGAGAGCTACCAGAAATTCAAGTCAGATTCAGAAGAGGACATGGAATAGACTTTATTGTTGCTGATATGAAATGAGTATTGGTTGAAAGTAGAGAATAAGAGAAAGATGTTTAATTCTATTTTACTGACTATGAAAAGGCATTATCTTGTGTGAAATATAACATATTGTGGACAATGTTCCACCCCTTGTCTGTCATTTTTGTCATACTGTGGTGGTGTATGTGTTGCTATGATGCTGGGAGTTATGTCACCAGTATTTCACATGAGAAATGGTCACCCAAAGTGAACAGATTTTCCCAGAGCTTCTAGACTAAGAATAGACGATAGAGAAGTAACAGGCTGCCCATTTCTGAGGAATTACTCACTAAAAACTTTATGGACCAAATCAAAATATTGTTTGATACTGAAAAATCTCATAAAAGAAACAGAACATTATTGGAGATAGTGCTAGAAGATGCACCTCTCATATTGAAAGGAACTCAAAATATGACTCTTCAGGTAGAGAGAACCATAGTGATATGGATGGGGTAAAATCTGTGGGAGTAAAGCCTTCTGGACCTAGATTTGATGATGTGGCAAGACTCAAAATGCAGAGAAATGGCTGCAAATATGAATTAATAATTAGAACTTGCAAAGTAAGATGTATAAATGTTGGAAAACTAGAAGTTGTAAAAAATGAAAAGGAATACATGAAAATAGACATGTGACGCATTAAAGAGCTGAAATGGACTAATATTGGCCATGATTTACTAGGTTGGGAATGAAACAATCAAGAGGAATGGCATTGCATTCGTCATCATAAAGGACATTTCAAAGTTTATCTTGAGGTGTACTGCTGTCTGTGATAGAATTATATCTTTCTGCCTTTAATCACATCCATTCAGTACAAATACTCTCAAATTTATGCACCAAATACAAAAGTTAGGGATGAAGAATTAAAAGAATTCTATCAATGATTTCTATAGGAAACTGATCAAACATACAATCACGATGCATTGGTAATTATTGGTGATTGGAATGCAAAAGTTGGAAACAAAAGGGAATGAATGATAGTTGGAAAATATGATCTTTTTTTCCCCTCACATCACTGCCCTGGTGGAAGTAGAAAGCCCAGACTTGCTCCTGGAGAGCTGCTGCTGGATTTGAACCATTAACTCTGTGGGCCGCAGTCCCACACGGAATCACTGTGCCACTAGGGCTCAGCTGGAAAATATGATCTTAATGATAAAAATTAACCTGGAGATAGTATGTTAGCATTTTGTAAGACCAGTGATTTGCTCATAGCAAATAACTTTTTTTAACAATACAAAAGACAAGTGTACACATGGACTTCACCAAATGAAACATGCTGAAATCAAATTGACTACATTTGTAAGAAGAAACCATGGAGAAACTATAGTGCATCTGTGGCTAACAAGAGGCCAGGGACTGACTGTGGAACAGGCCATGAATTGCTCATATGTAAGTTCAGGTTGAAGCTGAAGAAAATGAAAACAAGTCCCTATGTCCAAAATATGATCTATCTATCCCATCTGAATTGAGACCATCTCAAAAAACAGATTTACTGCATTGAAATGAAAGAAAACCTGATAAGTTGTGGGAGGTCATTTAAACAGCATTCATAGGGCTGATCCAATAGACCCAGGGACAAGGGAATAACAAGTGATCTAAAATTAACCACCAAGAGGGCATAGGCTGCCAGATGGGGCTTGATTAAATGCAATGTAGCCAAGAGGATTTGATGAAAGTCAAATGAAGGTTGACCATAATTGTGGGAGAAGAGGAAAGTAAAAGAAAAGAGAAGAAAGAACTAGGAGGTAAAGGAAATTTATAGAGGTATAAATACAGACACATAGGTAAATATATTTTTATATAATGATAGGGAAATAGACCTATGTATATATATTTATATGTTAAGTATTATGGTAGTAGATGGACATTGGGCCTCTACTCAAGTACACCCTCAATGTAAGAGTACTTTGTTTTAATAACATGGGATTCTGTGATGCTCCCCTTCCTGATATGATTGCTGAAGACAAAATGGGTGCATAAGCAAATGTGGGGAAAAAGCTGATGGTGCCCAGCTAGCAAAAGATAGAGCATTTGGGGTCTAAGATAAACAAGTATCCATTTAACTAATTAGCAACAAAGTCACATGGAAGAAGCACACCAACCTGTGTGTTCATGAGGTATTGATAGGATCAAGCATCAGGCATCAAAAGACTCAGAACAAACAGACATATTAATGTGAAAGGAGGGGGTGGAGTGGAGACCCAAAGCCCATCTGTAGAAAATGGGACATTTCCTTACAGGAGGATCACAAGGAATGGACAAACCAGGGTGCACAGAAAAGGCATACAATATTCCTATAGTTCTTTAATGTTTCTTCTCCCACACTATCAGGACCCCAATTCTACCTTATGAGCATAAAAAATGTACACTGGTACATATATGAGCTTGCAACACAGGACAGATAAACTCTTCTGCCCCAATAATGAGAGTAGCGATACCATGAAGATAGGGAGAAGGTAGGAGGAGAGAGGGGGAACTGATCTCAATGATCAACCTTTAACCCCCCCACCCCACTCTCGGGGAACATGCAACAGAAAAGTGGATGAAAGGAGATAGTGGTTGGTGTAAGAAAAGAAAAGCCTCTTATAAATTATCAAGGGCTCATGAGGGGAGAGTGAGGAGAATGAGAAACTGATATCAAGGGCTCAAGTAGAAAGAAAATGTTTTGAAAATGATAGTGGCAATATATGTACAATTGTACTTGACACAATGGATGGATATATGGATTGTTTTAACAGTTCTTAATAAAATTATTAAGTTAAAAAACAAAAACATCATTCATAAAGAAAGCAAAAGGTCAGTAAAAAGACAGGAATAAAAAAATGAGTGTGGATGACAGAGAATTTTTAAAACTTACTCTTAACTGTAGAATAGCTAAGTCTCATGCAAGAAATTATGAAGTCAAAGAGCTGCACAAAAAATTCCAAGAGCAGCTTGAGAAGACCAAGTCAAATATAATGAAATATGCAAAGATGTCAGACTCAAACCAAACTCACTGTCATGGAGTCCATGCTGACTCATTGTGACCCCATGTGGGTTTCTTAGACTATAACCGTTTAAAGGAGCAGAAATTCCAGTCTTTCTCTCATGGAGCTTCTGATTGTGAATCACAGCCCAACTTGTAACAACTACACTACCAGGGCTCCAGTGCAAAGATCTAGAACTAGAAAACCCAAAGGAAAGAACACACTCAGAATATCTTAAACTGAAGGTACTAAAGAAACAATTCAGGCCTCAAGCTATAATACTGAAAAAATTATGTGGACAAAGTATTGAACAAATGCAGGAAGCATTAAAAAGTGGGGAAAAATACAGAATCACTATACCAAAAGAATGAATCCACATTTAACACTTTTAAGAGGTAGCATGTGGTAAAAAAACAAATGGTACTGAAAGAAGGCATTCAAGTTGAGCCTCAAACAATGCTTTAGTAATTGAAAGAATACCAATTAAAATGTTTTAATATGCAGATGAAGTTCTAAAAGCACTCATTAGTCTATACCAAGAGAATTAAAAGAGATATTTGGTAACTGAAAGAGATCTCTATTTCTACTTATTCCAAAGAAAGGTGACTCAACAGACTGCAGAAATTATTAAATAATATCATTAATATCACATGCAAGGAAAATTTTGCTGAAGACCATTCACCAACAGTTGCAACAGTACTTTGACAGCAGGCTGCCAGAAATTCAAGCCAGATTGAGATGAGAACTTAAAACAAGGCATATTATTGTTGATGTCAGATGGCTCTTGCTTCAAAGCAAGGAATACCAGAAAAAGGTTTACTTGGGCTTATTGATTTGCAAAGGTACTCAACTGTGTGGATAATAACCAACTATGGATAACACTAAGAAGAATGGGATTTCTAGAACACGTCATTGTATTCATGCAGGACCGATGTCTGGATCAGGAGACAGTCATTTGAATAGCACAGGGGAATAGTGCACCATTTATAATCAAGAAAGGTGTTTATCGTGTTTTACCCTCTTCTTTCAATTTGTATGCTGAGCAAATAACCACAGGAGCTAGGCTAGATAAAGAAGAATGCAGCATCAGGCTAAGGACGGTTTACGGACAAGGTGGGCTATGCAGATGACATGGCCGTGTTCCTCGAAAGCAAGGAGGACTTGCAGGACTACTGATGGAGATCAGGGGTTGCAGCCTCCAATATGCATTACTAAATGTAAAGAACACCAAAACCTCTACAACAAGACCAATACATAAAACTATGATAAATGGAGAAGGTTGACATTGTCAAGAATTTCATCTTGCTTGTATCCACAATCAAAGCTCATGGAAATAGCAGTCAAAAAAAATCAGACAGCGCATTGGGTAAATCTGTTGCACAAGATTGTTTCAAAGTGTTGAAGAGCAAGGATATTACTGGGGTGCACTTGACACATGCCATGGTATTTTCAATCATCTCATATGCATATGTGCTTGTGAAAGTTGGACGTTGAATAAGGAAGACCAACCCAGGGTAGATACATTTAAATTACAGCACTGGTGAAAAATAAAGTACCATGAACTGACAAAAGAACAAACAAACCTGTCTTGGAAATACAGTCAGAATATTTCTTAGAAGCAAGGATGTTCAAATCTTTGTCTCACCTACTTTGAACATGTCATTAGGGGAGACCAGTCCTTGGAGAAGGACCTCATGCTTGGTGAATGAGAAGGGCAGTAAGAAAAGCAGACGTCCCTGACAAGATGAGTTGCCACAGTAGCTGCAGCAATAGGCTGGAGCATCATGACTACAGTGAGGGTGGAGCAGGACTGGGATGGGAGCTGTTAACTTCTGTCGTACATAGGATCATTACGAATTGGAAACAGCTCAGTGCTACCTAACAGCCACAACAGCACAGAGGATGGCAAGCTTCATCTCCTGGACTTAGAAAATGCTGTCAGGAAGGACCCACACCTGGAAAAAGAAAACATGCTTGGTGAAGCAGGAAGTCAGGGAAAAAATAAAACCCCTCAAAAAAATGGGTTTGTACACGTATTATTGGGCTCAAACAATAATTGCACAGGTGGCACAGAAAGGGGCAGTGTTTCTTTTTTTTGGGGGGGGGCATCACTGCCCTCAGGTGGTGGGAGTAGGAGCCTTTGCTCCATGGAGCTGGAATTGAACCTCCATCCCAGTGGGCCGCAGTTCCGTGCACAACCACGACGCCACCGGGGCTCAGCCTGGGCAGTGTTTCTTTTAAGTAGTACATGGGGTGGCTATAAGTCAGGACCAACTTGATGGTACCTAACAATAGCATCATACAGGGCATCAACATAACTGTGACTTAAACAGATCCAGTTTGATTTTTGCCATCAATGATAATCTGACAGAAATATCATGGGTTTACAGGGTAATACTTTGGAGTTTGGGATCTAGGCTTTGCTATTTTCTAGAAACAAGTTTCCTTTTCTGATTTAAGGTGGTTCCTCCATCTCCTGCCATCACATCCACATCCCTGCCAACAGGGAGGAAGATGTGGAAGTGGAAATAACTCCATTTTTCTTTAAGGGCATGACGCAGATTCTACCGAGACCCAATTTCACAGAACTTAGTCCAAGGACCACACCTTGTTGCAAAAAAGCTGGAGAAAGGTATGTCTAATTAGCTGGTCACGTGTCCAGCTTACTCTTTTAAGTTCTATCTCTAAAGCAGGAAGAGAATGAACAATAGAGGTTTCTGATTTCTCTGCCATAACTTGCTTTTGAAGGTTGGCATATCATGTTTATGACCATAAGTGGTGATGGGGGGAACAGTGGTCTCATTATGGGAAAGAGTGGGGGTGGTGGGCAGAGAAAGATTGGCTTAAATATGTGGATGCTTCTAATGCGTGTGCCATCCAGGGGTGTGTGAGGCCTCTAAGGTTAGGGTGGAGATCATCACTACTTGTCTGTAGCTGTTCCATTGGGCTTCTGCATGATCCTAGACCCATCTTCAAGAGAGGGAAGGTGCAGTGGAAAACAGGGTCCTGGACCTAGCAAAGCAAGTGCAGTTTATTTCACCTGCATGTGGAAGCTGCTTAGTCAGCAAATCTAAGTATGTCAGCACCATCTATACAAATAGGAGGTTTCCGGTTCCCATTAGACATCAGAAACTCAGGGAAGGTCTTGCGGCCACAGTTGATCCCACCAGGTCTCTCATTTCTTATTAAATTTGCTTCCTTCATTGACAACCTATTCAAGGAACAGCACCATGGTCTAATATTCCTAGATATAGGGCTCTAGATGTAAACATATGGTTCATTCCCAGAGACTGTGCTAGGTATCAGCTTAGGAAAGGCCTGCCAGAAAAGGGCCAGAGAAAGGCAAAGAGTGAGATAAGAAGAAACTCTCATGGGGGGAAAAAAAGAAAAAAATGCCCAGCAGAAAAGTTAGGAACAAACTGACTGACCTGGCAGCTCTTCAATGTCATCAGGAACTCAGGTTTTACCAACCTCTAGATTACTTCCAGTCCTTGTGGTCCATCATGGCTTCTGGAGCACTATATTCCTCTCCCACCTTCAGTCAAGCAGCAGGAGTAGAGGAGGAGATTTCCAGAAGTTTCCACTCAGTGCTTATGCTTATATTCTGCTTCCCAATCATGGCCACCCTGACAAGGAGTCTGAGTCACACGGTCTTCATTTTTGAAGGTCACATGCCCTGTTGTGGCTGAGGAAGATGAGAGAGTGAATACCGGTGTTAGCCACCAGTAGCTTCTCCCATTGGGTCTGATCTATTTGCCTCACACCTCACAAGACATTTGCTGCAGTGTTCAGAGGAGAAGTGATGGCCCACAGAGGTTCCATCTTGCGTTCAAGACTGGCCCCAGTACTGGAGTCTCGATGTGACCCTGTTTGCTGCTCTGCTCTCATTCCTTATTTTGGAATGCAGTGCACACCCAGTTAAGTCACTGTTAACCTGAGAATTTGCTTGCTACTGGATGGAAATAATTTGTGTTCTTTTAATTGGGGTGGGTGATAAAGTGACCAGATTTTAAGCAGGACACCATTGACCAGGAGGGGATTGTTCTTGATTAAAAGTTTGGTCTATATGGAGCAACAAAAATGTTCATAGAGCACAAAAATAGTGTTGTAATATATATATATTTTAATTTCGAATTTCCACGGGACATTGTTAAATTGTTAAGAAGCAGGACGTCCGGTTACGTAAGTGTTGGAGCGCTTAGGTTCAGGCATACTTATGGACCACCAAAGCCTCTGCATGAGTCTCTGGAGTGAGAGAGCAGAGATCATGAATGAAGCGTTCTACCCCTGGGTTGGAGGAGGCAACTTTAGACAGAGAAAGTCCATCACACAAAAATAGTTTGATTCCATCCAGTAACTGGATACTTGTTCACCCATTGTTTTCAGCCTGACCCTGGCTGAATTCAAGTGTAGCTTTATTTTGAAAACCGCTTTGTGTGTGGAGACAATGCTGTGGACTGAGATATTTGGAGTTTTCCTTAGTGGAAGGAAAGATCTTACTGCCACCCTGCTCCACCTCACCCTCCAGATTGCAAACTCTGTGATCCTCCCATGGGAATGCACGTGAATACCCTGGCCAGATCTCTGAGCTAGAGGGGACACTACTACATTCTCCAGGCTAACCTCGTGCTTTGGAAACTGGGGCTGTTATTTTGTCCTTTCCCTCAAAAACAAAGCCGGACTGAACAGAGGACTAATCTCAAACCAAATATGTGTAGGCACACATATGTGTTCTGTTGGTTAAAAAGCATCTTAAAAAATTAATTAGATGTCTGGGGCGGATGGGGAGGGTGGGGAGACAGGGGCACAATAGCAAATCAGAGGAGAAAAATGTTTGATGGGACAGTAGAACAAAATTCCGTGCTCAAAAATGTCTTGAGGATTTATGACTTCTGTTGCCTGCTGCCCCCTCACTAGAATCAGAGTTTGGGTTCACAGCTTGTCACAAACAACACTGTTATCACCTTGAATTTCTGGAGGGTTCTATGCAAAGCAGCCTGGGAGCAGTGTTTGAGACAAGCATCTTCTAGTTCCGGCCAGCTTCAGTTTCTTCTGCTGCCCGCTGTGATGTTACTGTATGTCCGGAGGGCCTGAGTTGCTGAGGTGACCCTGTATGTGAGAGGTAAGAAAGCACTCCCAGCACACCCTGCTGCTCCCACCTGCATTGATTAGATCAGGACGAGGAACCCCCTTGAATCCAAGCAGCTGTCAGCAGCCTGACTTGAGTTTGATCACTTGCCCAGTCTTTCCAGCTATATAAGTGCTCTATCTTGAGACTTGTGGATGTAAAACATACAGGAAAGGATGCAGAGAGCAGAGAGAGCCTTGTTGAGAGAAGGCAGAGAGCAGAGACCACTAGCCACAGAGGGGATGGACAGAGTGCAGGTGTGTGGGGGGAGGGGAGGGCGGGAAGGAAGAACAAGGAGTGGAACCACAGTGCTGAGTGTGAGCCTGGGGACAACTGGAACTGGGGAAGCTTCAGAGATGCTGTCAGGCAGGCAGGGAGACTGTTCTATGAAGGATAGCTGCTATAAGCCACCTCCTTGGACAAATTAGGTCTCTGAGATACCTGATGAGGTAGTGCTCTCATATATATGCTTGAGTAGACATTTTGAGGACTTGGAGGTCTAAGGAAAGGAGAGATGTGAGCAGCAAAAGTGTACAGAGGATGACTCCTTTTTCCAAAGTTGTAATCCTTCTCCACCAACCCACCTCTTTCAGGAAGTCTGCCCATAAATATTCCCAGTCTTGCACCATGACCTGACTCACCATCTTTGTCGTTCTTTTCCCCACCAGGCCATACCTTCTGCAAAGGCAGGGACCGCTACTGTACAAGTGTGGGTTTCCACAGTATTCAGCAGTATGTCTTGAGTAGGCCTAAGACTCGGTGTCTACAAGGAGGTGGGCTCGAGCACTCACCTACCCTGCCCAAGGATGGCATGCTATCTGCAGACAACAGCATCTGTGCTCCAGTCACTCTATCGACCAGTGGTTCTCAACCTTCCTAATGCTGTGATCCTTTCATACAGTTCCTCATGTTATGGTCAGCCACCAACCATAAAAGCATTTTTGTTGTTACTTCATAAAACTATAATTTTGCTACTGTTATGAATCAGGAGACCCCTGTGAAAGGGTTGTTCGACCCTCAGAGGGATCACAACCCACAGGTTGAGAGTCATTGCCTTAGACAGGGATTGTGGTTTCAGAGTCAGACAGTGGGATGGCTGGCCTTGGCTCTAAGAATGCAGGTAGCAAAGGTCCGGTTGGCGAGCCTGCTGGTGTTTCAGAGCACCAGGTGCACAGACCAAGCTATGGGATGGAAAACATTTGGAAAGGCTAGAATCTTTCTCACTTTGCAGAGCTCAGTTGTCACTTCCAATGCAGGATTCCCCTTGGCGATTAGCTAGGACACATGCAGAAGAAAATAAGCCAAAGGGGAGTGGGGAAGCAGGCTCTGGGAGTGGACAAGCTGCAGGGCAGGGGAGTCCCCCAGCCTTAGTCTATACATGTCCGGCCAGCTCCACATTCTGCTTGATTTGTCCAGCTCTCTTAGAGACTGTGAGCTCTTTGGGGCAGGGCGGTGGGTGTGGGGAGACAGCCCTAGTTCCTTCGTACCAGCCCACAGGCTGGTGTGGATTTAGTGTAGCTGAATGGGAGGTGGGAGTAAAGCACAAAGAGGAGGAAGTAGGCCTGGGATCTACTGGAGGGACATAGGGAACTGGGCTGTGCTAGAGAAGGGTCTATGAGAGCTTTGGTTCTGGGGACTGTGGGTCAATGGCTCTGACTTCACCAATGCAGAACCCAAACCCAGTCACAACTCACTGTGAGCTGTCACAAAGGTCCTAATACAGACTGAGGGCCAAGCTGCCCCGCCCCTGTGCCTCTAGCATACTCCATACACACAAACACAGACACAAGTGCACATGCACAAGTGCCCTTACATATACACGCACATGTACCTTTGTGCACACACTCTCCCTGAGCAAGTTCATTGAGGTAAGAGGAGCACAGGGCAGCCTCTGTGACTGGGAAGAATTTGAACAAAGGTAAGGAGTGACCCTTAATTCAGTCAGAGCTTCCTTCATCCTTCAAGGGAAGTTCCCAGGACAAGGCAGAGAATAAGAACCAGGATCAGAAAGACAAGCTTTGTTATTCTTAGCATGACTTGATCCAGGGTTGACACTCTTATTCCCTGACATTGAGACAGCTGCTGAGATGTGATGATCTATGCACAGACAATGCTGCCCATGTGGCACCAATATTGCGACCAGTTGTAGACAGTATTATTATGATCTATAGAATTTTCACTGGTTAGTTTTTGATAGCCAATAGTTACCAGGCCTTTCTTGCTAGTCTTTTTTTTTTTCATCTGGAAGTTCTGTTGAAACCTTTTTAGCACCACAGAAGCACACAGCCCTCCACTGACAAACAGTTGGTGGCTGTGTGTGAGAGTCATTGACAGGCAGTTAAAGCTGAATGTCACACATGAAAAGAGAAAATTCAGCCATGGAATCACTAGTGCCTTATGGTTCTGGGAAGAGGATAAAGAGCTTTACTTATTCATTCTAACAGTAAGCTCAATTGGTTAATGTTACTATTCTACTATTCCTTTTTTACAGATGACCAAACTGAGGTCCAGTATATTGTCTAAGGCAAGACATTAGGAAATGTGGAGTCAGAAATTTGATTTCAGGTTTCTTGGACTCCAAACTCTATGATCTTCTACACAATCCTTAATCCTATTCTGTAAAGTTCTCAGGTATGAGATGGTGTTTAACTCATGGATACCTGAAATCATAGACTTGCTTCACCTGGGTTTAGTATAAAAATCATGCCTACAGATAAGTTCATTCAATCATATCAGATAGGGCTTTGTTTTCTGAGCAATTCTTCCTTAGGCCAGGTCTCTAGGATAAAATTTTTGCTGTTGTCCTACATTTTTTGGAAAAGGGACACAAAATTAATTTAAACTAACTTCAAAGCTTAGAGCCATTCCAGGTTAATAGACTGATATTGGATATTTTGATTTGGGCAATCATATGGCTTATAATGAAAAATTCAAGAGGAATGGCATCACATTATCTTGAAGTGCAATGCTGTCCGTGAAAGGATATTTATACCCTTACAAGGAAGATGAGTTAATACAACTATTACCCAAACTTACACACCTATCACTAAAGCCAGTGAAGAAAGCGAAGAATTCTATCACTTCTTCACTTGGAAATTCATTAAACATACGATCAAGAGGAATTGATAATTATGGCAATTGGTAAGTGAAAGTTAGCAACAAAGGAAGAGTGAGTAGTTTGAAAATAAGACTTTGGTAATGGAACCCATGCTGGAGGTGGATGATAGGATTGGGTGAGACCAATGACTTCTTCATTTCAAAACCCTTCTTTTTCATTGGCATATAATTTACATATAATTCAATAACTCATTCACATCAAGATGAGTTCTAGCACAATAGGTTTTAGAATACTTTCTTAGTTCTTGTACTCGTGGCTATTAATTCCCATTTCCCCCTCAACGTACTCTGCAATACCCAAAGGAATCATCCATCCAGTTACTGTCTCTATGGATTTACCTATTCTGGATTTCATATACATAAAACATTTTTAAAAACTAGCAACAATTCCAGCGAAAAGGATAAAAAACCCTCAATTAAAAGAAAGCAAAAAATATTAAAAGTTGAAACAAATGTAAAATAATGGAGATCAAATGATAAGGAGCTAACTTTTAACCTAACAGCATCTGCAAAAATTGGCTTTCCAATGCATTCTGCATGATAGCAAGGCTATTTAAACACCTATTTTTAACAATATAAATGGGAACTATACATGTGAATTTACAGGATAGATCACACAGGAGTCAAATTGATTACATCTGTGGGAGAAGAGATGATAGCAAAGCATAATACCATTAGCCAAAACCAAGCCAAGAGTTGGGTATGAAATGTATATTCAACTGTTCATGTGTCAGTTCAGTAAAGTGGAAGAAAACTAAAGCAAGTCTATGAGAATCAAAATATAGCCATGGGTTTATTGCACCAGAATTTGGAAACATCTCAAGAATAGATTTGAAAAATTGAACCCTAATCACCAAAAACAGCAGTGTTACAAGAAGAAAGCATGAAGTCATAAAAAGACAGGAAAGGGGAAAAAAGACCAAAGTGTATATCAGAAGAGACTCTGAAAATTGCTCTTAAATACTGAGTGCTAAAGCAAATGGAATAGATGATGAAATAATAGGCAGGAGAGAAAATTTCAAATGGCAGCTTGCAAAAGGAAAGGAGTTTACCTAAATGTGCAAAGATCAGGAGTTAGATGACCAAAGTGGGAAAAAACATGCTCGGCATATTTCAAGTTGAACAAACTGAGGGAAATATTCAAGCCTCGAATTATAATGCTGAAGCATTCTATGGGCAAAATATTGAATAATGCAGGAAAAAAATGAAAAGATGGTCAAAGAAATGTACAGAGTCATTTTACCAACAAGAGTTGGTTGACATTCAACCATTTCAAGAAGTAGCATATAAGTAAGAAGCAATGTTGCACTAAAGTCAGTAGCAAAACAAAGGCTCCAGGAATTGATGGAATACCAATGGAAATATTTCAGTAAACTGATGCAGCAATGGAATAACTTGCTGATCTATATCAAGAAATTTTGAAGACAGAGACATGGCCAGAGAGGCATATTTGTGCCCGGAAGAATGCAGGAACTATTGAACAATATCACTAATGTCACATGAAAGTATATTTTTTCCAAACATTATTGAAAATGCTTGCAGTAGTACAACAAGTACAGAAATTCATCCCAGATTAAAAGTCAGACATAGAATGAAGGATTTTACTGCAGATTTCAGATAGATATTGGCCCAAACAAGGAATATCAGAGAAATGTTTGCTTGTGTTTTATTGGCCATGTAAAGACATTTGACTCTCTTGAATACCATAAACTATGGATAGCATTGCAAAGAGTAGCGATTTCAAAACACTTCATTGTGCTCGTAAAGAACCGTATACAGACCAAGAGGCAGTGGTTTGAACAGAACTGGGGTGTTTGCATGGTTTAACACCAGAAGAGGTATGCATCGATTTTGTATCCTTTTACCATACTTATTCAATCAGTACACTGAGAAAATCATCTGAGAAACTAGATTATTGGAAGAAGGGCATAGCATAAGGATTGGGAAATGGCTTATTAACAACCACCCACTTCCAGATGACACAACTTTGCTTGATAAAAAGCAAGAATATCTAGAATAGTTATTTATGAAAGTTAAAAACTGCATTCTTCAGTATATACTACAACTTCTTGTAAAGAAAACCCAAATCCTCACAACTGAGCCAATGAACAACATCCTGAAAAATGGAGCAAAGTTTGAAGCTGTCAATTATCTCACTTTGCTTGCAGCTATAATCAAAGCACTTGGGAGCAGCAGTCAGGAAATCAAGTGATGCATTGTATTGGACAAAACTGCTGCAAAAGACCTCTTCAAAGTGTGAAAGGACAAATGTGTTACTTACAGGACTAACGTGTGCCTTACCCAACCCATGATATTTTAAATTTTCTCATGCACAAGTGAAAGCTGGACAATGAGTAATAAAGACCAGAAAGGGATTGATATTCATTTGAATTTTGGTGTTGGTGAAGAATATTAAAAATTCCATAAGCTGCCAGAAGGACAAAGAAACCTGCCTTGGAGGAAGCACAGCCAGGATGCTCCTTAGAAGCAACCATGGCAAGACTGCAGCTCATGCACTGTGGACAGTTCGTCAGGAGCAATCAGTGCCTGGGAAAGGACATTATGCTGGGCAAAGTAGGGGATCCATAAACTAGAGGAAGACCTTCAAGGACATGACTAGACACAGTGACTGCAATAATGAGCTGATGCCTGACAACAATTAAGAAGCTGACACAGAACTGGGCAATGTTTCATTTTTGTGTATACAAGGGAGCCCCCCTACCCCCCAACAAAACAGAAAAAGCTCCTCTGTGCAGAATTTTCATAGCACATGTGTCAGGCAGGGTTCTCTTAGAGAAATAAAATTCAGGACACTAGTAATTATTTTTATATATTTATATATAAAGAAAGATATATAAGACAAAAAGAGAAAAAGTTAACTATAAAACAATACAGATTGCTCGGTGCAACTCACTTGCGTGAGGCAACTAGAAGACCGGCAGTCCTTCAATTCTTGAGGGCCACTCAACAGTCCTCTGTAGAGCAATCCAGGCTATTTGGTTACAGGCAGCAAACGGCAGAGCAACAGTCACCAACTGTCACCAACTGTCACCAACTGTCACCAACCGTCAGCCAGATAACAGAGTCCAACAGTCCCCAGCTCAAGAGATGTATATACCAGGAGCATGGCGAAGCAGGGCTTGAAGGATCCTCAACTCAGAGTAACACAGTCCACGATTAGGTATCCCACGGGTAGTGTTGCTTGGAGGTCGAGGCACAGGACGAACAAGGCAGCTCTCTGGTCCGAAGATCCACAAACAAGAGAGAGAGGGGGCGGGACTTGTGAAGCCCTTCCTATATCTGCCCTTCAATTCATCTCGCGTGTTCATTGGCTGTGCTGTCACAACAGACCCATGAATCTTCTGTGGCCATGTTGGCATAACAAACCTACCCACCACAGCACATATCTTTCCCATCAGCGAGCATCGAACAACTTGCTCTGAGTTAGTGTACTTATTGGTGTTACCTGGGAAAATTCCCTCTAGTCATAGTGATTTTTGTGTGTGTGTGTGAAAGCAGTTTCACTCAAACCTTGTGTTTTGTGATGGTTGATTTAAGAGAATAGAGTGCAGCTGTGAATTTTTTTTCTCTGTTCAGGAAAAATGCCACAGAAACTGTTGTGATGTTGAACACAGCTTACAAGGACACTGGTATGGAAAAAATTCAAGTGTACACGTCATTTTCTTGTTTCCAAAAAGATGAAATGCTGATTGATGACAGGTTTGTCATTCAGAAACTAACGTCACTCCCCCAAATCATCAGATGATTTGGGGACCAAGAGGTGGGAAACTGGACTGAAGACAAGGCTTATGATGGTTTTGTGTAGGTGGATGAGTGTCTGTGTGTACCAGGTGAGCCTTCAAGGTGCTTGACTAAGGACTTAAAGCGGCAGCAGCCACAGATCTAGATATCCATAAGAGTGAGAAGTGGTATATCAGGACCGTGTGCAGTGAAGGAAAGGGGATCCCTATATGAGTCCATCAGGACTGAGGCGCCCTCATGGCAGCCACCTACCCACTGCCTGGTGTGGACCTTTCCTTGAGAGCAGTGTGTTCATCAGTCTGTTCTCAGTTATTCCAATGCTCACAGCATCTTCATTCTATGTGTTTGTCACATATTTTCTTGTTACTTCTCTTAGAAATTGTCTGACTAAGATGACTTTTCTACAGTTGAAAAAACTGAGGCTCATAAGAGGTTAAGATGCTGCGCAAGGTCACACAACGCTGAGAGATTGTTCTGAATCTTGAAGGTGATCGAGATTATGACCTTTGCAGGGAAAAAATTGGGACTCAGGGCAGGGCAGTAATTTCACCCAAGAATAAGTCATGTAGGAACTGGGGCTCTCAGCCCTGGTTCATATGATGTTTTCTAACACTATCAGTAAAGGTGACCAGAAGGTATATCCCCAGTCCCTGCCAGCCTCTTAGGCCCAGAAGTTTCCTGAATAGTCCTTGATTGTAGATGAAGTGGCAGTCCAGATTTCCAGCAGGACCTGCTCAGGAGCATAAGCCTGGAGTGATCCCTTGATACAGCAACACATAATTACCTCTTTGCTAAGCCTGAACTTTGGTCCACCAGTGTCTGAGAAGCCCGGCCCACATGCGCTGCATTTCTGGCAGGATGTGGAGGACCCAAGCTAGGGACTCCCGGCATTCATAAGTTCTGTGGGTAATAAATGACACATGCAGGCTAAATTTGGGCTGATGCACATGTCTGGTGTGACTAGGATAGATGTTTGCCTCAAATGACCCTTCCAGCTGGGAGAGCTGTGAGCCACTTCCCTGGTCCCTCAAAGAGAGGATGTATCTGGAAGACTCCAGTGGGGTAAAAAGCCTACCATGTCCCTTTGCCACATTCTCTCCTATAATTCACTTAATCATCTTGTAATACTGATACCAGAGGCCCATCTGGTGAACTCAGCTTATAAAGTCACTTGCTGCATGGACCTCCCTAATATCCTTGCCAAGTCCCCTTCCACTCTCCTCCTCTCCCGCCTTTCAAAACAACTGGAATCAGTTGGAAACCCAGTTCAATGGAATTAATTATGGTCCGACAGGACAGAGTAGAACTTCTCTATAGGGTTTCTGACACTGTAAGCATTTATGGAAACAGATAACCTCATCTTTCTCCCTGAAAGAAGCTGGTGGATTCTAAATGCCATCCTTTCAGTTAACAAATGAGTGCTTAAGTCACTGTGTCACCAGGGCTCAAGATCAGCCACTAGGATCTCATAAACTCACTCCATGGTGGCATAACCCCTGAGAAGGGCTAGGAGAATATCCTTCTCAGGGTTATTTGCTGCCACTTGGTTTGTCTGGGATATTTTCTTATAGAACCTGTTCCATGACAGTTTCCTAATCAAAATATTTGCAGCTTCTTATTATCAGCCCTTCTTACGTTGCCAGTCTTCAAAACCATTGAAGCCAATTAATTTTTAAAAACCTGCTTTATAGATGAAATCTTGCTTTCGTTACTTAGGGCCTTAGTACACCCTTGGCCATTGCTAATTGGATATGCGATGGCAGAACCCCAGGCAAAGAGACACAGAGAATTCAGAGACCGGTATCAGACTAATGGGCTAATATTGGACTTACAGACTTGAACTGCTCTAGGTAGAGATTTTTTTAAATATACAATTGCTCTTTTCTATAAAGCTCTATTTTATACACATGAGTCTCCCTGAATTTGTTTCTCTAGTCTACCCGGACTAACACAGACACCCTATTCTGTGTTGCTTTGCATTTCTGGAGTGATGGTCTTGTTTGCGTGACCTCATATGACTCCCACCTCATATCTGAATACTCCCCATTTGGTAGAGATAGAGATAAGCTAGACTGCACATATTCTTTTGGCTAGACTTGGTTACATGGGCACATCCAGATGCAAGGGACCTTGGGAAATGTGGTCTTTATTTTAGGTAAACATAAGTCAAGTTAATAATCAGAAGACTATCGCTGTGAAAGGGAAGGGAATGGGGAGTGTTTTCTGAAGACAGAGGGGTGAACAAAGAGTATGGTGTTCATACTAGGCACTTAGTTCTAGGCTAAGATCACAGGGGTTTGACTTGGGAAGTCTAAGAGAACATCTCTCTTTTGTGCTTGTTAGATAATTTTATGTCAACTTGACAATAGATGTATGTCTTAGTTTGGGTAGACTAGAGAAACAAATTCATAAACACGAATATGGACATAAGGGAAAGGTTTATATACAAGAGGAATGGGACATTGAGAAGCTGAGACTTCCTAGAATTCCCAGGAGAAAACCCTGCCCACACAGAGGCTATCTCCAGATTGACAGCTAGACTCCACTCCTACACTCCCTGTGTTGAAATTGACACAGATCAGTGACTGCCACAATGTATAAAAGCATAGTGATGGTATCTAATCTGTCAATCAACCTGATGATGCTTCTTTGTGGGCATGACCTTCTCTTAAGGAGGTCCCAAGGTACTTGCCCCTCTCCCTTTCTGCTTGCTGACCCTGAGAGCTACCAAACCTCTGCCATGTTTACCTCTCACTTTCCCCCATATCCCTATGACCTTCTTTCATTCTGCACCATTGCATGTGACTACGTGAGTCTCAGAGGAACTTATGGACTGGTATCAGACTTATGGAATTGTGTTGGACTGGTCTAGGACTTTCTTGATATATAATTACTTCTTGATATAAAGCTCATTCTAACACATATATGAATGTCTCTGGATTATTTACTTAGTCAACACAGTGTTACAAATGAGAAGACTGAGCATAGAGAGGGGAAAGGTTACCCAGGCCAACCAGCAGAGTGGTGGCAGAGCTAAAACAACAACTGGGAGTCTCCTGGCTCCCTGAATGGTGCTCCCTGGATGATTGGGGGGTAGGGGAGGCTATGGCTTGAGTTTCTATCACCTGGCCCAAGGGATATCTCTCTGAAGCAGCTTCAGAAATTTAAATTTGTTACTGTATACCACCTCCTTAAAAACCCTAAGTCATATTATCAAAACCATGTACCAAGCTGCCCATGGTTACCTAACAGCTGGTCTGCCTAATCCTGACCACTGCTTATAAGTTAGTATCAGTGGTACTAAGGGTTGATAAACAAGGTGACCAGGCAGCCAGCAACTCGATGCCACCAGCTGGGATCACTAAATCTCTTCGCTTTCTACCTCATCTGCTAAGCTACCCATGTACTAAGCTACCCATTTCCACAGCTTTGAGATGGAGAGCTGCCCAGTTCTAGCCAGTTATATCACTGTTCCAACACACGGATCCAAGGAGAGAAAATCAACAAAGGTGGGAAAAATTGCAGGGTTTGAAAATTAGTGTGATCCCAGGCATGTACTATTTGGGCCAAGGCCACAGTCAAGGCCACAGAAATGAGACCAGAGAGAGAATGAAAGAAACCATGTTCAGGGTTACTCAGAACAAGAAAATAACCACAACTCCCTCTCTCTCACTCCAATGTTCCTGTTGTACTACTTTGTGGATATACCTTCTGGTCACCTTTACTGATCTGAATCTTTATTTTAATCATTTGTCCACCTTATCAACAACTGTTTACTAGCATTTACTGTGTGTTAGACACTGGAATACAAGAAGCAATTATTGTGCAAAGGACCGAGGGAACTCACAGAGCCACACAATGAGGTCAGTGCAGTGACCACTAGTGATCAAAGCAAGAGTTCTCAGAGAGGTCACCCATGACAGCAACCGCACAAGATAGTGTTAGAAAACATCATATGAACAGTGGCATACATGGCACTTCTTTCTTCTTTGAAATTCTCGAGTCACTCTCTGGAAGCATATTGCTTCCAGAAGCATAGTCCAAGCATATTTCTACTGAGCTAATACTGACTCATTGTGACCCTGTTCTTCAAAGGCAAAAAAAAAAAAAAAGGCAACCACATGACTCCACCATTCCACTGCTAGAAATATAATCAAAGACAAACCCTCCTCCCAGCCCCTCTGTCTTGGTGATAATTGGGATCCTTCCCTCTCTTCTCTCTTCTCAGCTTTTGATCCCTTGTACAATAAAAGGTGATGCAGGGAAACTCCTGAATATCAAGGTTGTTAAATAAGTAAGTGTTTTACACCCCACCCTAATCACCTAACAATTGATTAGCTGATCATATTATGATGGATGTTTGTATCATCACATTACTGCCAAAGTACATCATCAAGCAACCAGTCAGCTACTGAGAATCATGGCTCAGTCAATATTACACATATTTTAGGAGAGACACAATTCAACCCCTTACACCTGTTGAAAGTTGAATCAGCAAATGTACTATAGATACATTTACAACAACACCTGAAAAAGAATAGCTACTTAGCTGCTTGTGTACACCTCATGACATTTGGTTTCTTGGTTTGGAGGTTTAGGGTCATGATTTCACGGGGTATTCAAATTAGTTGTCCAAATGACATGTTTAGTGCTTCTGTTCACCTAGTTTGTTGCAAGGAGCCATACAAAGTGTAACTATTGGTCTCTATTTGCCTGCACAGCACAGTAAGACAGAGTCAGGGACTGGGCTGGGGAATGTAATATGTAGGCAAGTGCGTCCATGAACATCTACCTCCTATCCCTGATCGAACATTCTGATCAAAGGTTGCATAGAAGACTCCTGATCAGAGGGAAAAATGGAAAAGAATTTTAAATTCTCTTGAAATCTAGACTTTCTAGAGACACTAAGGCTCCACAAAACCTGGAACTCTTTCTCTTACATGCTCTTTAAGCTTTTAACCAAAAATAACCCCAGAAGTTTTCTTTAAGTCAAACAACAGTTTGGTTCAGCTAGTAAAGAATATCTGCTTTGAGCATTGTGCTCTATTCAGACTTTCTGGATGGAATCAAACCGACCAACTGGAAAGATTAGATAAGGAAGTTGGGCAAGGGGGGCAGTTAATGTATGTAAATGAGAAGGAGCAACCAGAAAAAGAGGATGAGAATGGTTGAACAACTTGAAGCATGCCACCAAAGTCATTGTATTGTACAGAAGAAATTGTTGGATGGGTGAATATTCTATGTACTCGCTCAGCAACAATGAGTTTAAAAAGATAAATAGCAAGAACAAAGCTGAATATATTGTTTGGACCAGCCTCCTTTCACTTCACTGTGTCTCTGTCCCAGAGAAAGCCCTCTGACCACCACATCTATCTGTCAGGCAGGTGGATAGAATATACTTCAAAGAACACGAAGATAAATATATGCTCACAAAATGCCTAGTTCTGAAAATGTTCTGAGTCAAGAAATACAAAGTATTTGAGATGTTACCCAGTCTGCATGTCTACAAATTAGACAGCCACTGTTTTTATGGATGTTGGCAAAAGACATAAGACCTGAGGGTCAGAATCAGAGGAGTTCATGACTCAGAACACAAAAATCAGCATGAACTTTAGCAAGTCTGCATCCGTTCTTTCCTTTTGGCCACAAGTCCCCTGTGAGTGGTGTAGATGGGCCCAGATGGATGGCTTCCGATGTGGTGAGTTGCTTTGCAAGGTGAGCTTAGGGAACTTGTATATTTTTAATATGTATTATAACAGAAAATAAACCTGCCTGTCCTCTGTCTCAGAAGAAGGCACTTTAAATTTCAAGGTCATTCACACACACACAAAATCTTTAAAAGGGTGATGCAGAATGCAGAGCAATGAGTACCTCACTCTGAAGATGAGCAAAAATGCCAAAACCAATGCAGAATAGCTTTCCTCAGATTGTACCAGCGGTCCACCAACTGGAGAATGGGTATATTCGTGCATCAAGAAAGAAAGGAAGAAAGAAAGAAAGAGAGAGAGAAAGAAAGAAAGATTGAAAGAAACTACTGACATGCATTCTGATCAAAACAAGTCAGAAACCAAACAGTACATTCTGTGTAATGCATTTGCTTGAAATTTTAGAAAAGGTAGAGTAAATAAACAGTGAGGAAAAAAATCAGAACAGTCACTGCCTGGCAATAGAGAGGGTGCTAAGGATTGACCGAGGTGAGAAATTTTCAGAAGAAATAGTTCTCTGTCAAGACTTCCCTAATGTCAAATATTATTTAATATTTATATTAAAATTTCACCAATATATTATGAACAATATAGAAACTAGATAATGCATTGAAAAATTTTGAGTAAATATGATTCTTTTACTTTGAAATGAATCAAAAATAGAATTGCTAAAATGTAGACAGGTGATGTTGTGTTGAGTTTGCCATCAAGCTGATTCTGGGTTTCAAAATAAAAATGGATTCCATTTTTCAGACTTGTAACCTTTCAGAAGCAGATCACCATGCCTATCTTTGAGGGACATCTGGCTCAAACTACCTTCCTTTCAAATAGTATTCAAGCATTTAACCATTGGTGCCCCCTAAGGTGGAGGGATAGAGGGGTAGTGACAGAGGAAGAAAAGCAAGTATCACACAGAAGCTAGGCGATTACAGGTATCCACTATACAGTTCTTTAAATTTTTCTGTATGTTTGAAAGTTTTTAGCAATAATATATTGGTGGTGGTTGGGGGAATCCTTTAAGAAAACTCTTAGAAACTGCCATGTGACACTTCAATGTCCATCCTATTTGCCTGAATCTAGCCAAATGGTCATACTGCATGGAAGGTTAGAAAATGGAGTATTTGTTCTAGGTGTCTTTATTGCTGTTAGTTATTATTTAGTCAAACTTGCTTTTCATTCTCTTCAGCTTCAATAAGAATTGCAATGTGTGCTATTGATGGTGACTGGCCTTGTTCTCTTTGATTACATTGCAATTCTCTTGTGTCTCTTTTCATATATGTACTAAATTTAATACCTTGGTATTCCATCTAGTGGGGCCCAAGCATGTATAATTCATTATATTGTTGAAAAAGGGGTTTCCAGTGAATAAGGTGTTGGTCTTGCAAAATTCTAGCATGTCTCTATCATACAAAATTCATCATTTCTTTTTTTGTTTTTGTTATTTTTTTGGGGGGGCATCACTGCCCTCTGGTGGAAGTAGAAGGCCCAGCCTTGCTCCTGGAGAGTTGCTGCTGGATTTGAACCGCCAACTCAGTGGGCTGCACAACCACTACGCCACCGGGGCTTAGCCCAAATTAATTTCTATCACTAATTCTGTACTTTCCAACTATTGATCTTTCCTTCTCCTTTCCTTCTACTTTGCATTCCAATCCCCAGTAATTATCAAAGTCTAATGATTGCATGCGTAATCAATTTCAGGCTACAGAAATTTCTTGAAAACCTTTGATTTCCTCGCTTTGGCATTAGTTGTTGGTGTGCAAATTTTGTTTTGTTTTTTTTGGGGCATCACTGCCCTCTGGTGGTCATGGGAGCTACCCAGAGCTGCTCCTGAGAGCCATCACTGGATTTGAACCGCCAAGCCAACAGGCTGCAGTCCCGCACTCAACCACTTACGCCACCGGGCCTCAGCCCAGTGTGCAAATTTTTAAATGGTCATATTATTTGGTCTTTCTTATAGATGCATAGACATTTCTTATAGATGCAATATTGTCAATGACTATTGAACTTCTGTATAGAACCTACATTTTGTTTGGGGTTTTTTATAGACAATGTCATTCCTGGCATAGTAGACCATATACAATTCAAATTAGCCAATAACAGTCCATTTAAATTCACTAATTCCCAAAGTGTAGGTTTTTATGCATTTTCTTTCATTTTTGATGTCTTCCAATTACTCTTCATTCATGCTTCATACAGTGCATAAAACTTTGATCCATCATGTCATTAAGATTGATCACACTTCTAGGAGGCAGCTTTTTCCCTTATATTCCGAATGCCTTCCAATCTAAGGGGGTTGTTTTGGGCCCTTTATCTGTCAGCATTCCCCTAAGATTCAAAAGGGTTTCTGTGGCTAATCTTTCAGAAATGGGCTGTCTTTTCCTTCCCTTAGTCTTTCTTAGCCTGGAAGCTCCACTGAAACCTGTCCGATGTGGGGGACCTTGCTGATATTTAAAAGACCAACACATTTTCAGCATCGTGGCAGCACAATAATATGGTAAACTGACAAGTGAGTGGTGGTATAATTTACTTGTGCACATTTGTTTTGCTGTGATATATATCATAAATGCCTATATAACTTAGATCTTGCATTTTCTCCCCAACATTTGGAAATTGAAGTGTAATTATTACCCGTCTTTCCCTTCCTGGGGAAATGTTTGTGGGCGGTCCGGGGCAAAGCAAGGATGGAATAGATCAAGAGAAATGAGAGGAATTTCCAGCAAACACAAAGAGGGTGCCCTCCTTTGCTGGCTCCCTCTCACCTTCTTCCTCTAGGCTGAAAAGGCACCCTGCTCCCCTGCTTGAGGTCCAGGCCTGGTGCTGGAAGCTCTTAGGGGCGCTCACAGGAGGAGGAGAGTGAAAGGCGCACATTTAACTGCTTCCCGCTGAACGTCTGCCTCTGTTTCCTCAGCTGTACAATAAGAACAACCTAAGTTGTCGCTTAGTTTGGGTTTGAGAATTGAAAGCGTTAAAGAAGCAACGTTTTTCGGTCTCACTCAAGGCTCAACAGTATGATTACGGGTCGCGAGGATGTCAATTCCAACCTTAAGTATTATTCTCTAGACCAATGCAGTCCAGAACCTCATGATATCTGATTCATATTAATCATACCAGTTGCCTCAATGATAGAAATTCCAGTCCAGGAAAGGCCATCCCAGGTTCCGCGCGGTCCCCCGACGCGCCCGCCCCCGCGGGGCCGGCAGCAGGGAGCACCGCGCGGGGCGGGGCAGGGCCGCAGGGAGCACCGCAAGGGGCGGGGCCGGCCACAGGGAGTCCCGCGCAGGGCGGGGCCGCAGGGAGCACCGGGCGGGGCGGGCGCGTCGGGGACTCTGCGGAGGACGGCGGCCCTGGCCAGCCCCGCGGGGCGGCTTTGTGAGCCGCCTGATTTCCATTTCCCCTGATCAACGCGCCGCGGGGCCGCGACCTCGCTGCATAGCAAATGTCTCAGCTCCCCACCCCGCGTGGAGCCCCGCGAATGAGATGATTTACTCCTGTTTTGCATATTAATGGATCGAAGTGCCACCCGTCCTGGGAACAATTGAGAAGCCCTCTGGCACCAGGGCCGCCGGGCTGGCGGTCGCTGGGAACGCACAGCAGCAGCGAAGTGGCAGGCGCTCCCTGGGAGCCTCAGGCGGGCGCGGGGGCGCGGGGCACGGCCTCCCTACCTTCCGGGCCAGGGACCCGAAGTGGCCTTTCTGTGGGACCGGACATTTTCAAGCAGACAAAGTCCCGCGGTCTGGCCGAGCCCTGCCTTCCCCGCGCGCGCATTCGTGCTTCCCAGTCCCTAAGAAGCTTCTGCCTCCGCAGACAGACGAGGCCCTACAAGGTGGGTTTTCAGAACGGGGTGGTCATGCGGACCATCCTCACATCTCAGCAGAGTTGAACTGCTTTTCGGTACCAGGCGGAGTCTGCCTTTCCCGCAGGCCAGCAGCTGTTTCTCATGCCTGCTATTTGCCCTGCCCACCGCCCGGCCGGCTTGGCACGCTAGCCATTCAACTGCCCCACATCGCTCCACCCAGCACTACCACTAGCCCAGCCACGGACCTGAGAATACCAGAGTCGCCAGACTTGACTGCTGAAAGGGTAGCAGCCACGCCTTGGCGCAACAGCAGAGCCGCCACCAAGAGCCCGCAGTGGAAGGGGGCTCAAAGGCGCAGACAGGCTGCTTGAACACCTTACCCCTTCCATCCTCAAGACCCCGGCCTTAGAAGGCAGCATGGCATCCACCTACCCTCATTCACCTATCTGCTGACACCTATAGCACTTGAAGCTCACACGGTACCTTTCAGTTTCCATCCATTCTACCCCCAAAAGAGTCAATTCCACTTGCCATACATGTCTCGCTGATGCAAGTGCTTTGACTTTACCAACCTTTCTTCTAGTCTGTCTTAGTCGGGGTGCTCTGCTGAAACATGCTCACCATCTGTGGCCAAAACGAGTTTCTATCTGTAGCCTTTTGCCTTGGCACTTTGGAAAAAACAGCTTGACAATATTTTTACCCCCTAAATTCTGAAGAGTTATCTTGACTCTAGTTTTCTGCTTCCAAAGTGCCAAGGGGATTGACATTTCCTAGGTAAATTGCACACAACTTGATTTGATCCTTCTTATCTGGTCCTCAGCCAGGTGTGGTACTCACTTTGCAGGGATTGGTTAGTAGATTTTGCAAATAAGGTTAGTTATCCCCTAATAGCAAATGAAGTCAGGCAAAGTAGAGGCTGTCTCCTGTAACGATTGATGAACTTGGAAAGCCACAGGGGTAGTTTTACGCTGTCCCATGGGGTTGCTTTGTATTGTGTTGGCATTCCCTCCATGGCGTGAGAGCAAAGCAAGGATATGCAGCCTGCCAAGAGAGTCAGTGAGTGTGTGCCTCCCCTGCTGGGAAGGGTCATGCCTTGAAGGTGACCAGGTGTTGTATGTAAACAAAGTACTGTTATAAAATCATGCAAACCTCTATTAAGCAAAAATAGCCAAACATGAAGCTGCTAAGTTTTTACATATCTGACATCTGACACTGAAAGCAGCTGCAGTTGAAGAATTCAACTTCCCTGAAGAATTCTGCATCTTCGATTTACACACAGCATAGCAGCAGCTGGTGCATCTTTTGGGGACGAGCTTGGAGCCTGTATAGAAGTCTGAAGGAGCACGATTAAGGCTGTGGGTGGATGGGGTCAGGTTTCTCAATGAAATTCTCACACAATCCTTGCTACTCTTGAGAATGAGTAGATGCGTTGTCAAGATAGGAAAAATCCCCCAGTGCAAGTTTCCCCACCAACGCGGATTTTCCATTTTCTTAAAACTTATTCCTAATAAGCCCCTTCGATGGTCCTATGTGCTTTGAATAATCTATTAAGATAACCCTAAAAAAAAGAGATAACCCTTTGGGAAGCCCGACCAAAAACAAACAAAGCCAGTTGGCGTAGTTTGAACTTGTCTTGGATTCTTTGAAGGCTCCCTGAAGAGGTGAAATGAGCCCTGGTGGTCGAGCGGGTTCTGCTCTGGGCTCTTTACTATGGCGTCAGTCTGAACCATGAGCTGCTAGATGGGCCTTTCTATCCCGTCAAGCTTGTCGCTTCGCAACCCCCCAGGAGCAATCCTGCTGTGGCCTCTGTGGTTGCTACAAAGTCAGCATGAATCAGAAGCGACTAGATGGCAGTGGCTTTGACTTAGTTGGAAGGAGATTAAGACAAATATATTGCTGAGATAACTTGCCTGCAGCTTGCCACTGATCACAGAGATGTGCTTAAATCCGTTTTGTTTGGAATAAGTGTGCATATATGAACGAGAATGTGAGTAGCAATACTTTTTGACTTTCCATTGTATAATCAGTGACTTCTTATAGTTATGTGTCTATTAATGACCTTGTACCACAACTTTATTTTAGCTTTACGTGATCTGTCAGAGGAGTCTGGGTAGTGGAATGGATTAAGCACTGGGCTGCTAATTACAACCATCCCCAACCAAGTCAATACCGACTCACAGTGACCCTGCAGGACAAGGGAAACCTGTTCCTGTGAGTTTCTGAGACTGTAACTCTTTATATCTTTCTCCTGTAGAGCGACTGATGGTTTTGAACTGAGGATCTTGCAGTCAGAAGCCCAATGCATAACCACGTCACCATCAGGGCTCCAGCTAACTGCGAGATCTGTGGTGAATCCAAACCCCCAGCTGCTGTATGGGAATGACTAGGATGTGTGCTCCTGTAGAGACTTGCAGCCTCAGAAAAGCCACAGAAAGCACTTCTCTGTCCTCCAGAGTCACTTGGTGTCATCCCTTCCCTCCATGTGTCAACTTGGTTAGGTCATGACTCCCAGTATCGTGTGCTTTTCCATTTTTCAATCTGATAAAGTTACTCTCCATTTCATGATATGTAGTAAATCTCAACCTCTATATATTAAGGAAAAAAGGTTAGCATAGAATGTGTCTTGAGTCACAGTCTTACAAGAAGGCACAAATCAGACCACACTCTTACTCAAGTTTCCCCTTTATTAAGTCACACTCTTGCTCAAGTCACACTTTGTATTTTACAAAAGATAAAAGGAAGAGAAAAATCAAGGATGAAGGGAACCCAAATACCATTGAGAAAATGGAAGTAGGAGCAGAGCCCATACTTTAGTCCCAACTCTCTAAATAGAGACACATGAAAATCTCCATGGGACTCTGAGATACTGAAAGGAGACAGGAACAGAGTCAACAGACAGAGAATGCATTCCCTTCGAACTGGTGCCCTGAATCCAGACTTTAGTTCCTAGATTATGAGCAAATAAGTTGGTCTATTGTGTGGTACTTCTTTTATTGTAGCACTATATAACTGAAACATTACCACTATATATTTTTAAATATCTGGTTGGCTAATTTCTGACATTTAGATTTCTTTTCCAAAATTTTCCTGGATAATTGTGCTTGTTTTTTCATATGAACTTTATAATAAATTTGTTTAGTTCTCAAAAAATCCTGCTAGTATTTTTATCATGATTGTGTTGCTGTACAGATAACTTCAAGGAGCATTGGAATTCTCATAATATTGATTATTTTGTGCAAGAATATGCAAGTCCACATTTGTATCGTTCAGAGTATATAGAGACTGTCCTTTACGAAATTTTCCATGTTACAAAAATTATTTCTTGGGTGTTCTTTCAAATAGTGTGTTTCATCTATTATACATTTGGTGCCCAAACCCAGGATGAAACCATTATAAGTTAGTAGTTCTCTGTATATTTGGGTGGTTCTGCCTAAAGAATACGGATGTTGTATCCAGGTTACCATATGGATAACTTTGTCATTTTAAGTTATTATTTCAGTTGATTCGAGGTGTCCAATAATTTGGGTGTCCAAATAACTTGTCTTAACATCTTTAAATAATGATGTTATTTGATACCTCTTTCTGGTACTCCAAAAGAGTGATGATGATAAAGGCAGTGTTTCTAGAATCTCTTCCTTGACTTTGAGTAAAATATGTAAATGTAGTTTACGTTTGTCATACAAATGTCATGTTTGTTGTAATTTATTTAACATTGACATAATAAATGATAGGTGTTTTTGATTAGATATGTAACTTTGTTACATGTTTTTAGAACATCAGAGATGTGCAATGATAATGAAAATAATTCAGAAGCTTTTTGAACAAAAAAGTCACATAATGAGAATCAAGAATGGCAATGCCAGCATAAACTGAAATATACTGGTATCAATTATTTTGAATTGGACTCTTGTATAATCTACTATGCCTGAGTGATAAATTGCAGAGGAACAACATTAAATTAATCATCAAAGAGGACAATTCAAGATCTATACTGGAATACAATGCTGCCAATGATAGAATAATATCCACATGTCTGCAAGGAAGGCCAGTTAATATAACTATTACTCTAATTTATGCAGCAACCACTACTGCCACAAAAAATAAAAAACAGAAAACCACTTGTTAAAGCAAAAATGTTATCTTTCTCTCACAAAACAGAGTGGGTTTGAACCACTGATCTTGAGTTTTGCAGCTCAACTTTTAATCCACTATTGTCACCAAGTCACCTACTAATGGCAAAGATAAAGAAATGGAAGATTTTTGCCAACTTCTGAAATCTAAAATCTATCAAAATCTATCAAAATACAATCATAATATTGCCTAGAAAATATTTGTGATTGTAATTTGCAAGTTGGGAACAAAGAAGAAAGATGAGGAGTTGGAATAGATGGCCTTGGTGATAGAAATGATACAGAAGGACCCAGGATAGAAATTTGCTAGAGCAAGGGTTATTCTTTGGTATTTCATTGCATTTGTCAAGGGTATTTCGCTGCAAATATCCCTTTTCAATGTAAATGGTGACAGCACACATGAAAATAGGCTGAGTGGTGCAATGGATTAAGTATTGGAGTGAAAGATCACTAGCTAATTGATATAGAAAATGCGGTAGGCTGTTTCTCTAAAGTGTCAGAGCCTCAGAAATCCAAGAGAGCAGTTGTACTCTGTCCTATTGGGTCATTCTATATCAAAACCTTCCTGAGTGGGTACACCTGGAAATTGTGCCAATTAAAACACACAGGACTCAATCATCTATATTTATGGAAATAAATAATGAAGAAGCTTAATATCATTAGTTAGAGCAAGACCAGGGCAGACTCTAAAAGAGACCATCAACTACTGATATGCAAGCTCTGAAGCTGAATAATATTTAAACAAGTTCACAAGAACCAAAATAACTCTTGACTATATTCCCCTTGAATCCAGAGAATATCTCAAGAATAGTTTTGATGCATGAAATATTAATGACCATAGAAGAGATGACATCAAGTTTATCACATTTGAATAAAGCTAAAGGTCATCGATAAGACAGGAAGGAAAGAAGAAACAAAAATATATGTCCAAAGACATTTTCAAACTTGCTTATGAACATGGAGTAGTTAAAGCAAATTAAATAAAAGATGATGTAAATGAGCTAAACAGATTTCAAAGGGAAGCTGGAGTAGACAAAATGACGTATTATGTGAAGACCTGGAATTAGAAAATTATAAGGAAGAACATGTTTGGCATTTCTCAATTTGAAAGAACTGAATTAAAACTCCAAGTCTTGAATTTCAAATACATCATTCTTGGAAGAACTATTGTAAGAATTCTTCTTAGAAACAAGGATGGTTGGATTTTGTCTCTCATAATTTGGACAAGGATATTATGATTGGTATGCAGTTGGATTTTATGTCAACTTGTACCTTTATGAACTGTAGTGCAACCTATCAGTTAACACACAGCCTGTTGTGCTCGGATTGCATGGGATTGCTAAGAGTTGGAAAGGACTACACAACTAACATCCACAGCAACATGTGCTAAATATTGACTGATGTAAGATCAAAAGAAAACAGAACTAATACATAGTCACTGTTCTGAGAACAGTGCTATGTGCTAATTGATAGGCTTTATGTCAACTTGGACCTTTATGAAATTGAAGTCCAACCTATCAATTAGCACATAGCCTGTTGATGCCTCCTTGGGCATAGCCTTTTTACAAATGACAGTGAGAATTTCTCCCTCTCTGGCTCTGCACCTTCCTCCTCATTGAAATACCTTTCAGGCATGGCTCCATGTGGGCTCCTGACTCTGGGAGCTGCTGCCCTGCTGGCTTCCATACAATTCTGCACCCACTGGCCTGCAATCCCCTCGAATTTCACTTCACCCTTCTGCATTCTTGACCCGCAGCTATGTGAGTTTGAAGAGGGCTCTGACTGGCATCAGATCTATAAACTTGAGTGGGATTTGACTGGGCTGGCTTCTTGATATAAAGTTTCTGATTTTATTTCTCTAGATAATCCAATCTAACACACTTGGTAAAGTGGAGGGTCAGAGAAAAAGAAGATTTTCAATGACATAAATTGACATCATGACTACAATGATGGAATCATACATAACAATTTTGGGTGTGGCACGGGACTGGCTAGTGTTTTGTTCTGTTGTACATAGGATTGCTAAGAGTTGGAAAGGACTACACAACTAATATCAACAGCAACATGTGCTAAATATTGACTGATATAAGATCAAAAGAAAACAGAACTAATACAGAAGAACTGGTTGATGCTCTGTTATTGTAGGAGGTTGCATATGATCAAGAACCCAAAAGAAGTCCAAGCTATACTGAAGACATTGGCAAAAAATTAGATTCAGTGACATGTGCTAGGCAACCAGCACTGAAGGAAGGCCTGACATGCCTCTCCCAGCCTGCACCCACCACCCTCCTTTGGCTTCCTTCTCCCCAAATGCAGCACAAGGTAGCTTGACCCTGCTTGTATTTGTGCTCACACCGCTGATGGTGTGAGCCGAGATACACCTCATCTAAGCACCTAACAGGCATTTATATTTAAACAATAATTCATTATAATAGTACCAACCACAGTTACTAAAGGAGAAGTAACTCTTGGGCACCAAATGAGCCCCCTTTCTCCTCATCCGTCTCCTGGCTTTCCAAACAAGACATTGGCTCTTCTGAGTTGTCTTCTAATTCTGCCTGCACAATTAGCAAGAAATGTACACTACCTTAACAGACCCTGAATTCTTACTTGCAGTTGTGCAACTTTCCCCTACCCCGTTACCCTGCCAACCTAATTAAAATGTAACTGCTACCTGAAGATTCAGAGCAGGCCAGAGTCCCATGAGTGGACTGGAGATCCAGGAGTATGCTGGAGATCCACAAGCAAGCCCGAGATCCGGAGCAGAGCTCTTGTCTTTCTTGACTGTGGATACTGAGCTAAGCCAGTTTCCGAGGACATGATCAGCCGATGGCCATAAAGTGGACAAACTTCCTGCTCTCAAATCCCCTGACAACCCCAAACATCTGAAATACATATAGTGTGACCCCAAACAACAAAGCAAAGCAAAAAACAAAAAAGAGAGAATTATCTACAAATTGTTTATAATTTCTCTGTACTGGTCCTCAAAACAACCAATAAAATACCAGTTACCAAAAACCAAAACAAACAGGGCTCTAGGAGTTGATGGGATGCAATAGAAATGTTTACATGGATGCTGTACTAAAGGTACTAACTTGTCAATGCCAAGAAATTTGGAAGAGAGCTACCTGGCCAGCTGACTGGAAGAAATCCAATTTCAAGAAAAGTTGATTCAACTTTTTGCTGTTAGGTGTGGTCGACCCAGTTCCGACTCATAAGGACATTATGTACAACAGAAGGAAACAATTCTTGGTCCTGCACCCTCCTCATGATTAGCAGTACTTTTGAACCCCTTCGTTCAGCTTTTGTATCAAAATGTCTTGTCAAGAGCTTTCCTCTTTTTTGCTGCCCTGATACTTTAACAAGCAGGATGTTCTTCTCCAGGGACTTCTCCCTCTTGACAACATGTCAAAGGAATTAAAACAATGTACCATCATCTTTGCTTGTAAGGACCACGAAGGATCGATAGGATCTGGTATCAGACATCAGAGAACAAAAAATTATTTCACTGTGTGCCCGATTTCCTGATATAATTGCTGAAGATAAATGTACATCAAGTCTCTGATTTCAGTGTCATCTGTATATCAAAGGTTGCTAATTCCGCATCCCAATCCTGATGTCTTGTTCTTCTTCATATAGTCAAGCTTTTAACTGAATGAGGAATCTATTTAACAACATCATTAATATCACATGCAAGTAACATTTTGTCAAAGATAATTTATTCTATTAATACTTGCAAGAGGGCACTGATAGGGAATTCCCACAAATTCAAGCCAGATTCCAAAGAGAACATGGATGTCATTGCTCATGTCAAATGAATCTTTGCTGAAGACATAAAATATCAGAAATATGGCTCTCTCTGTGTGTCTCATTGGCTATGCAAAGACATTTCACTGTGTGGACACTGTGTGCTTATGAGAAATTGTGGATAACATTGCAATGAATGAGAAAATAGAACACTTAATTGTGTCAGGTGAAACCAGTATACAAACCAAAAGGTCTCTGCGTGGCTTTAAATCCACAAAAGAGTGCTTTAGCGTTGCATCTGTTCACTGTATCTATTTATATGAGCAGATAATCTGAGAAGCAGTACTACTTGAAGAAGAGCACAGTGTCAGATTTGGAGAAAGACTCAAAACAACCTCGGGTATGCAGATGACACAACCTTGATGGCTAAGAGCGAACACACCTTGGAGCACTTATCAAAGATAGCCTTCAGTAAAGATCGAAATTCAATATACAGAAAGCAAAAATTCCCACAATTGGGCCAATAGATAACATCATGATAAATGAAAAAACGATTGAAGCTGTCAAGAAGTTCATCTTATTTAACCAACTTTAGGCAATGCACATAACTACTCTCAGCTGTATCTTCAAAACTGGAATCAAACACCTCAAATATCTGAGAAGATATAGAGTATCTAACAGCTATTCTCTATAAGCCTCAGACTTCTCATCTGTAAAATGGAAGACTTTGCTTGGGGGTTGGTAAGTGTGTTAGTCTGGGTACACTAGAGAAACAGACCCATAGTCATGCATATGTATATAAGGGAGAAGTTTATTTACAAGAGGAAATGACCATTGAGAAAACATCCCAAACCAGGCCAGGTCAAGTCCACAAGTTCGATATTAGCCAATATGTTCAACAGCAATCCACAAAGCCCTCTTCGGATTCGTGTAACACGTACAATGATGCTGAATGCAGGAAGATTGCAGGTCAGCAGGTAGAAAGTCCTTGGATTCGGTGGTGGCATAAACAGCTCAGTGCTGGCTGGGGTCTCCACACCACTCTAGCACCCAGAGCTACATCAGGGTGGGTCATGCGACTTCTCCTCAGGGATATTTCAAAGGAAGTGAACCTTGTCAGTTGAGAGTCTCCAAGGGAATGAGGGAGTGTCTCCTGCTTCCAAGAAGGAAGTACCAGATTTCCCAGAATTCACAGAGAAGGCCATACCCACACAGAGGTCTCATTGACTATCTCCAGATTGACAGGTTAGACTCACCCCTACACTCTTACTCCTCAAATTGACACAAGATTAGGTGACTGCCACAGTAAGTATTCAATGAGGGTCAGAGGGAAGGCTGCACTGTGCCAAGGTCAAATTTGCCTACTCCAAACACTAATGACATTAGGACTTTTTCTATTTCATAAAAAGTGAAACATCGTGAGTATTGACACCTTGAAAATCAAGCCAAACTCATTAGGAATAAATGCTATTGCTAATTTCTCATGTATATTATAGATAGATTTACTATATTTGTTATTATATATTTATTATATCCAGTCATGTATATTATAGATTTATTATATTATTATTTATTATAGATTTATTATTAGGTCCTGATGTAGGGAAAACTGCACATGAGTCTCAGTGCGTAACAGCACAGAGGTTTGCTTGTTGCTTCTACCCATGTCGCACACACCTGGGTGGCTCAGGCCCGCTGTACCTCTTGATGGCACAGTGAGGCAGCCCCTATTCCCTCTGAAGACTCCGCAATGTGTGCTTTCCCGGGTGCCGAGGCAGGAGAAGCAAAGGCTCTGGAGATGGAATCGGCATTTTCATACTGCCCTCTGAAAGCAACTCCACGTGCAGCACTTGCATTTCATTAAACAAGGAAGTCACAGCCCTGAGGGAAGCAGGAAATCTTCAGGGTGCTTGGAAGTTGGAAGGAAGGGAGCAAGGTCATTTCCAAATAAAGCCCTGTTGTACGCACAGTTTTGCGTCTGCTCTGGACTCTGACCATTTTATCACAAACTGGTCTGCAAAGGCACGGGATAATGCAACATTTTAGGTTGCATCGTGGTGCCATTTCATTCTCCTCTTTTCTCTTCTTCCTCGTCTTTTCTTAATTTAGGAATGGCATGTAGGTGGCAGAAAGGTCCAGGCCCCTGATGCTGGCTTGCCATAGCTCAGAAATGCCTCCGCTTCCCCTCTTGGACCCCCCCCCCCACCACCCACCCCGGACAAGGCAGCCTCTGCCAGTCCTTCTTGGGAGGGCTGAGGCAGTTCCCTGGTGTTGCTTCCTCCAGAAGTCACACGTTTGGAGGTGAGGCCGAGAGAGCCGACTGAAGAACTGCCGGGATTAACAACTCCACATGTGGGGTGTGGCTGCACGCCGCTCTGCTGGGGCCTCCTCGCGCAGAGAGTCAGGCGGTGGTGTGAACGCGTGGTGTTAAAAGTGACACCAGAGTGGTGGAGGCGCCACTGTCAGCTGTTGCAAGAGATGACACCCAGGTCTGCAGAGTTGGGTGAGAGCTCCGGAGTGGCAGCCCCGCCTTGCTTGGGTCCCGGGATTCAGGGGACAGTGGGAAGGGGTCTCAGGGAAAATGAACTCGGTAGGCCCACCGAGAGGGGTGTTTTGTTCATATTTGTCCATTTGATGCACAGGAAATGGAGGCCGTGCTGATGATGAAGGGCATGTAGAAGTTCAGAGAAGGCAAGGGAAGGGCTGGAGAGTTCGGGAGTCTGGCTCTTGAGAGGGCTGCCAAACTCCGTTTCCTTCAGCAAACGTTTATTGGGTGGCTGCTATGGTCACACAGCAAGAACTGCTGTGCTTTACACAACGGAAGTTATCGCTGACCTCTAAGGCTCATAAATTCAGTGGCAAATGTTTACCGACACACTTGAAAACTGTTAGAGAGAAATGCGGTGTCTTCTTTTCTGGTGCTGCTCTGCCTGGGCAGATGGTCAACGTTTCAGAGACATCTGGAGGAGGGAAACATCAGAGGACCCAGACATGTTCAGAAAGGCTTTTTCCCTTTTCAGCTGCCACCGCCAAGGGAAAACTCACAGAAGAAGACAGCGGAAATGAACAAGAAGGTCAACCCGGAGACAGGCATTATGTTCTCGTCCACAGACTATCAACTGGTGGGGCAGTGCACCCTGCTTTACAAATGGAGAAACTGAGACTCAGAGGGCCTAACCAACGATGCCCAGTGTGGCAGAGCTGCACCTAAAACCAAAATGTTCAACATAACGCAATTTGCAAGAAAAAGTGAGATGTGCTCCGATCCAGTGTTGGCTAGCAGATGGTTGGAGACTCGCCGTGAAGTAGAAATCAAGGTTCAACTCCTTTGAGTGTGAAATAAAACAACTCACCTCTAACTTTGCGGCTTACAGAACACTCTCCTGCTTATTATCTCATTGTCTCTACACAACAGCCCTGTAACAAACACTTTGTTGTTGCCATTTTGCAATTTAAGAGACCGAGGCTTGGAGAGATAGTGTACCACACTCATACTACCCTTTTACAACAAGGTGGTTGGTGCCACTTGCCAGCTTTCTTTTATGGCTTACAGGTCAATCAGGAGGACCCAGTAGGAATTAACCTGCTTGCCATGCTCAATCTCCTCTTCCAATCTGAACTATCCTCCAAAAGTCCATCTTGGAACTGAGTGCACCGCTCTTGGAGTTTGAAGGAGCTGTCTGGCCAGCAACCAACCAGACTTCACTTGATCTGGCCAACGTCTGCACCGAGGCCAGGGACTTGGGAACTTACTCGTGTTATTTAACAAAATAAAAAATATACAACAGTTCCCATCTAGTCAATGACAACCCATGGAGACCTGTGTGTGTGCACCAGGGTCAAACCAGACCCACAGGTCCTTCATTGGCTAATTTGATGGATATGGATTTTCAGGCTTTCTTTTGAGGCATATCTCAGTGGACTTAACCTTTCAGGCTTTCACTGCATCGATGTCAAATTCTTTAACTATATGCATCACCCAGGGTCCCCAGTCATGCTTGAGGGAAAGAAAGAAAAGTGGGGAGGGTGTGTTAGTGTGACGATGCTTGTTTTCTTTTTCTTAGATCATTTTATCGGGGGCTCTTACAACTCTTGTTAAAATCCATACATCAATTGTATCCACATATTAGTGCATTTATTGCCATCATTCTTTTCTAAACATTTACTTTCTATTCAGGCCTTGGGATCAGCTCCTCCCTCCTAACCTCCTTCCTGGCTGCTTGATAGATTGTAGATTTTTATTATTTTCGCCTCTCACACCAACTGCTCTCTCCCTTTCCCTCTGATTTCTGTTGTTCTTCTTCCTGGATGGGGGGGTGTGGTTATGTGTCATTTCTATGATTGGTACCTCCTCCTTCCCCATCTCTCCCCCAGCTTCTTCCTATCCTTTTGGTATGCTCATTTCTAAGCTTCACAAAGTGGCTCAGAGTCCCTCCTACCCAAACCTTGTTCCTCCTTGAGACCTTAGACTATGTGAGCTCCAGAGCCCTAGTCATTTTCCCTTTCTCTCTCCAGGGTGAGCTGGCTCCTTGGGTGGTGGAATCAGGTCTCCAAGGCCCCAAGGCAAGCATCTTTGCAGAGTACTGGGGGCCGGCATTGCTACAGGGTCCTCAGTAGGACATTTTCCCTGATGCAATCACAGCTTTCTGGATGGAACAGAAAGGTGCCTTCTGCACCTGCCCTCTGCCATGGGAAAGTCAGGTCTGGTACTGTCCGCTATTAGTAGGAGTCCCGAGGAGTAGATAGGATATGCACATGTGCTGCTGTTTGACACCTGGCTTCACAGTCACTCTGCCTCTGTCCTCACAGTATTCAGTGACTCAGTCTTTTAAAAAAGTGTTTTTTTTAATATACTTAATTTTTTTGGTGAAAATGTAACAAAACAAATTTTCATTTTAGTTTCTAGACATTTAAGTTTCATTTTAGTTTGTGGAATTGCTTACCATCTTCACATAGCATCAATCTTCTCATATCTCTTCCAGCTGTTTCACTCAATTTATCCAAATTCCCTATTCCCCAACCATCTCATTGATGCCTTAAAATAACTTTTAACCTGGTGGTCTTCTCCAGATAATCAACAAACAAACACAACATAAACCAAAATTGTCTAGGAAGATAATCTTTACCTTTGAGCTAAGCCATTATTTAGTTTAAAGTTGACTTCAGGGGATAGTTTCAATAAGCCTTGAAGATTAACTAAGGACCATGGTCTTTTGACCACTCCAGTCCCTGGAGTCTTTAAGAACAGAAATTCATTTTCCTCCATTTTTCATTAAAAAAGAAATAAATGGATTGAAGGTTTGTGACTTCATTGACCAAGTCTATCAGGGTCAATATTTCAAACATGTGTGGTCACTTAAATTCATGTCACACTTTGGTAATTCTCACAATATATATTATACAAAGTTCTCATTATATTTTACACACTTAACAGAGTATGGTGTAGCATAAACATGTTATACATAACTTATTGCAGTCTATTAAGTGTATAGTATATTGTGGTTTTTTTTTTTTTTGTGGGCATCACTGCCTCTGGTGGTCCTGGGCGCTACCCAGCCACCGCTGGATTTGAACCGCCAAGCCTGCGGGCTGCAGTTCTGCACTCAACCACTTATGCCACCGGGGCTCAGCCCTAGTATATTGTGTTTATGCTTAGATGTTATAATATATTGAATTTATGCTACAAATGTTAGGCTATGCATAAAATTTTAATACATACATACATTTTTGTATTCATAAACTTCTTATATATACATAAAATTTTATATTGACCTGGAAACCAAATATTCATTTTAGCCACATAATTTTGATATCACTTTATTACATGGTCTTGAATGAAACCTACACTACAGCATCCCTGATCAGAAGATTCTGTAGTGATAGCTAAGCATTACTTACTTAGTTCTTCTTATCTCAAGATAGAGGCAGGGTTTCTTATAGACAACTAATTCTGTAGTCCCATTCCTTCCCTGACTCTTGAGTTTCATTCATTCTTTTTATCCAGATACTAAAAGACAATAATTATATCATAGATGGCTACTTATGACATTTTATGGCTTTATGCTCTTCTCATCATAACACTGGGAGATAGAACATAAGCTTTAAGAATTATCTTATGCCAGTTGATTGAATTGTCCCATGACACCCAAACCAAGAGAACTGATCAATTCTATGAGGTGGTTGGATATGTCTAATTAATAACGTGTCTCATCCTAAACTTCTTGTTTTAACCAGTCTCATAAGTCTCATTCCAGTGGCTGCCCAAATGAGAAATGTCTGCTGAGTGTCTGTTCTGCCATCATGTGCCAGACCTCATTCCTGAGTGTGTGACTTGCTTCCAAATTCTGACTTTGAGTCTCTTTTTCTACTGACCAGAAGGCCGGCCATACATTTGGACTCCTTTGGGTTAAGAGCTTTTGCTTCCTTTTTCTTGTGCACTTAGGACTGCTCCTATGTCTTTGGGGTCTCTCAGCCATGAGCTGGTGCTATCACTGTGTGCTGTCTGGCAGTTGAGTTTGGGCCCAGCCCTCTCTGGGATTTGGGTGTGTTCCAGCCCCACTAACATAATGTGGACTTCTGCTAGATTGTTATTGCTGCTGTTGTTGTGTGCCATCACACTGATTCTGACATGTAGTGACCATGTAGGACAGAGAAAAACTATGTCGTGGGGTTTCCTAGCCTACAGTAATCTTTACTAGAACAGATCACCAGGTATTTTCTCCCATGAGGCTGCAATGAGTTCAAACCACCAAACTTTTGTTAGCAGCCATGCTCTTAGTCAACTTGCCTCCACTGCTAGATTGGCTCACACAAAATGTAGAAAGACAGGAGATTTGAAAATGGTCCTGGAAAATATATGAAAAATAGAGAATATGGCCAGCCCTGAAATCACAACCCTGTCCAAATATCCCACTCCCATTCATTAGATAGTTTCAATATAATATCAGTTTGAAAATGCAAGCCAAGCACATCAAGAATTTATTCAACACATTATGAAATTACATAAGTTAATATATCTCCCTTGATTTCACTTAGAAATGGTCTCTGATGTACTTCAAACAATTTCTTCACTGCTTCCCCATTTTCTTCTTTATCTGCACTCAACAAAGCAAAATTGCACCATCTTTCTTGACCCTAAAACCAAATCCCCCAAACCAAATCCCCCAAAACCAAATCCCATCCACTGCCAACTAGTAGGTTCTGACTCAATAGGGCATAACCGAACTGCCCCATGGGGTTTCCAAGACTGCAATCCTAAGAGAAGCAATCTAGATCATTCTCGCCCCCGAGAGCAGCTGCGGGGTTAGAATAACCAGCTTCTTTTGGGGTTGTTGTTGTTGCCCCTGTGGGACAGGGAAGAATCCCTAAAGACACAGCACTTAGCCCCTCAAAGAGCCCCTGAAGAGTTGGAGGCTTGAACCCAACAGTTGCTGCTCAGAAGAAGTATCTACTGATCTGCTTTTGTAGCATTAAACCCACTACCTCAAGTTGACTCGGCTCAGAGTGATCCAACAGGACAAAGTAGAACTTTCCCACGGAATTTTCAAGGTTGTAAATCTTTATAGACACAGAATGCCACATCTTTATCCTTCAGTGACTGGTAGGTTTTAACAGCTAACCTGTGGGTTAGCAGCTGAGAGCTTTGATTTTTGGAGGCGCTCAAATACAAAGATTTTAGCTTTAACTTGCTGAATAATGTCTCACAGCTGGTGATGGAAATGGCAATGGGTAATAGAAATTGCTCGGTGGCGCCCTCTTTAACTGGTTCCTAGTTAGATAGTTAGATAGTCCTCAGGGTCCTGCAGCCTGGGACCCTTTTTAAAGCCTATGTACAGTGTCATCTCTTCATCTTAGCTATATTCCTCCTTTTATCCTGTCCTTTCTTCTATCTCTCTATTCCTTCTTCACTAAATACCCAAATAAATGTAGTTTACAAGGTCAACTCAGTCCTCATCCCATTCCCTCTCCAGCCTTGGGTCCAATTCACAGAAACTGATTCCCCCAGCCCCCTTTCTTCCTTCTCCTTCTCCAGGTCTTTCTTTATCAACCTTGTGCACACACAGACTCATCCCTCCCCTTGTTGTAGCTAGCTACCACTGAGGTGTCCCCTCCGCTAGGCACAAAGGATTCAAAACTCGCCCCATCTGCCACCATCCGCATGATCAGTTGTGGATGTGGCTGTTGTGACTCAAAAATGTTCATGGTTGATAATATAAAGTATATCATTAGGCCAGTCTTCCTAGCCTATCTTAGTCTGAAAGCTCGACTGAAACCTGATCAATGTCCTAGCAACATGCAAGCCTCCACTGACAGATGTATGGTGGCTGCACATGAGCTGTCTTGTCTGAATCAAATCCAGGTCTCTCACATGAAAGGGGAGACTTCCACTACTGAACTACCACTGCTTGATTCCCTGGCCACACCTTAGTCTTCTTGGAGGCTGCCTACAGTCATGCAGCTGCCAAAGGTACTGGGCCACGGGCAGATGCAGTCCCGACTGTCACCCCGAAGCAGCCTCTTCAGTCCGGCCCTCCTGAGCAGCCATTCAGTCATAGACCACTTCAGGCTCTCACCGTCACTCAAGTGGTAGCATATCAGATGCCTCTCACTGCAGTCTTCTCCTGGCACTAACACCACCACCCCTGCCCCTGCTTGAAGACCTTTCTATATCAAATCTAAACTGAAGACATCATTTTCATCTTCAGATTTCTGTGAGTGAACTGTTACTATTTGCTTAGTTTTCTTCTTACTGTAGGTATGCTTTAGCATTTAAGGAAATTCACCCTTTGCCATATGGAGTTGTCATTCTTTTCAGTTATTCTACAGTGGTATTTTACTACAATGTACAACTTTTCAATATCTAGTCTTGGGCCAGGCAGTTTTCCAGAGCAGTCTGTTAGGCTGTGGGGTGCACAGTCTTCTCTCGCCCTGCCCTAAGCCATGTCGTGAATGCTGTTCACACTGGGCTCCGAAGGAATTTGAAAACCAGCCTTCCTGCTAATGTCACTGTCAGTTTCCTCAAGAACTACATCTGATCTCTGCTCCCAATGCCCTGCTGAGAGAGCAGGAAATGAAGAGCAGGTGCCCTCAACCAGGAGCTGTTGGGCAGTCATGGGCAGAATAGCCAGTGATCTTCAGTGATCCTGCATAGGAAAGAAGTCTGCAGCAGTGGGTGAGGGATGGTTTGTCAAGGGGAGAGGAGAGGAAGATCTGAAGGAAAAACTGACTGTGAAGTAGGAAAACAGAGGCACTCCTGGCTGGAGCAACCAGAACAGACGTGTGCCAAAGGACAGTCATTTGGAGGACAAAAGGAAGTCTGCCTTGGTTAGGAAGACTTCCATGAGAGATGGGAGGCTGCAGCGCAGACGGGGATTCTGGTGCAGTAATAGCTGGGCTGGCATTGGGGTCCTGGCTTGGCAGCCAGTGAGGACTGGGTTCTTGGAGAGATTAGTTGGTGCTCTAAATAAGCCACCGGTACATTTCCCAGCACAACTGTCAACCGCGTGCTCTGTGAGCCAGGAAAGAACAGAAAGCGTCAACAGAAGGAAGTTCTTTACAAAAATGTAGCCTGAGGGCGTGAAAGGGAAACAAGTCCTGTTCACACGCAGGCAGCAGCATCCGCTCAGCACAGCCTCCCGCAACCCCCAACTCCAAGAGGTGGTAATGCACCCCAATACGGTCGCCCTAAGAACACCACACAGACAGATGTCGAGCTATCCGCACTAGGGCCTCTTTTCCCGCCGAGCTCAGCGGAACCTCTGGCTGTAGGGACCTCCCAGTCCCTCTGGGAGGCCCAGCATAAAGACTGCCCCCCTCTGGAAGGCAAGCATGCTCAGAGAAGCAGGTCTGTTCTAGGCATTCCCCTTGCTGGGGTAGCCGCCAGATGTTAGTGTGAGATGTTAGTCTCATACATCCAGGGTTCCTGACCCCTAGACATCCAAACCTATGTCTTTGTGATCCTGGATTAGTCACTCCACCATTCATATTTCCATTTGCTCCTCTGAAAACTTGGATTAATGACAGGTACACCTGGGTGACTGTTAGGATTAAAGGAAGTGGTATCCATTACTGGCTATCGTCAGTTTGTTGTCTGGTGGTGGCTTGTTTGTTGTCTGGTGGTGGCTTGTGTGTTGTTATGATGCTGGAAGATATGCCACCCATATTTCAAATATAAGCAGGCTCACCTTTGACAGGCAAGTTTCAGTGGAGCTTCCAGACTAAAAAAAAAAAGACTAGGAAGAAATGTCTGGCAACATACGTCTAAAAATTATCCAATAGAAACTGTAAGGATCATAATAAAGCACAGCCCGATATAGGCTAGTAGATGAGCCAGCCCTCTGAGTTGGAAGACACGCAGAATCTGCAGTAGCATGGGAATGGCCTTCAGCATACTAACGACCGTGAAGACGGTGCAGGACCAGACATTTCCTTCTGGCCACCTGGGGTCGAATCAGGTCAACGGCAGCCAGCAACAATAGAGGTTTATCTAGCTCAGTAAAGGACAGGAGATTTGAAGGGTTCCCCATTTAATCTTCTGGAAAGTTACTTTCCTTCCTGTCACCATCCTGTATGGACCCACAATGGCTTCATATCTCCAAGTGATAATTCTGTCCAGAAATAGTGGTCAAGCTTCTGGAATAAAAATGACCTTCCTCTTTCCTTGACCTCAACTCCAGCTACTTTTACCTTGAAAAATTACGTCCCATATCGTCCCAGTGACAAGAAATATAATCAGCTCCCATCCTTACCCAGTCACCAGTGCCAGGCCCCCTGCATAGCCTCTACTCCACCTGAAGCCCAAGCTGCTCCTTGTGCACCTTATTTTAGGTGAGACCAGCAACACAGATGGTGCCTGACAGATAGATACCTTAACCCCAGCCATCCCTAGGTGGGGTGAGATTTCTTCCAGATCCAGGTGCTCTCCTGCTTGCTTCCCTCTGAGCCTGTAAGGACAGTTTCTAGACACTTTCAAGATTGGCCAACACCCTCTTCAGGACGGTGGCCTGCACTGGGTGACTTCCTTGGCTGGCAGGGATAACACTTGCCCTTCCCAGCCCAGTTTTCACTGTTCATCAACTCCTGGTTTTCTCTTTTCTGTCTTTTCCTCTTATTTCTTTCCATTACCTTATTTTCCTCCATTTTATTTTCCTTCTATCCATTGTTCTGTATCTCCTTCTCCTTCCCTTTCTCTTAGTGTTTTTTTTAAAAAGCTATTAAACTTTTCCCACATCCATAGTTATTTTGTAGGGTTTGGGGTTTATTTTTGTTATTTTTTAACTCTATTTCTTCTTTTGCTTTTTAAGTTCTTGTTTCCCTTGAGTGTTTTTTAGTTATTACTTCCTTTTTTGTTGTGGTTGTTCTACTCTTTTGATATTTATCCCTCTATATTTACTATTACTATTGCTGCTGTTTTTATCATTATTGTTGTTTTCTCTTTTTTTCTTGTTTCACCTTGAGAGAAACAGCAACCATCCACTGCCCATCCACATAAGAATATTCTGCACAGCCTGATACACTGAGAGAGACCAACACCTGATCCTGTACTATTGGATCAGTCTGTCCTCAGCAGTGCTGCATGAATAATGAATACAGAATTGCACACATACTCCTCACCCTCTTCACACAAGAGTCAGGTGGTGACTGTCTAAAACACATCATCATGCAATCACAAATTAAACCCAAAACAGTACTATTGTGCCTTAGACACATCAGAGAATTTCAGCTTGCGTGAAGGAACAAGACAAAGTGAATCAAATAATTAACCAAAATAACCCTTTCTAAGAAAGGAAAGGTATTAAAACTTCTAGGTAAAGAATTCAAGAAAATGATAGAACCCTTTAATAAACTGAGAAAAATACAATGAAAACTGCAGACAAGATTTAGGAAGGCATCCTATTGAAGAATTTAGGAAAATACTAGCACAAGCTGCTAAAATAAATTTTTAAAATTAAAAAAAAACATGCAAATATAGCAAATAGAAAACCAGAAACATTTGAGAAATAAATAATGCATTGAAAGAGCAAGGGGCAGAATTGAATCAATGGAGGACATAACTAGAGAGATTGAAGGAAAATCTCTCAAAACTTAAAGGTTGGAAGAGCAATCAGGAAAAAAAGAGCCTCCATCCTGCAAAATAAAAAAAATTTAAAGAAACCCAAAGATGTATCTGAGGAACTAGTAAGAGGAAAAATTTATATGTCATAAAGCTCCCAGTATAGGAAAAAATGGGTTGGGGGTGGGGAGGAAGGATAAAATCAGAGATTTGTTGGAAAAATACTCCTGTAAGACAATAAAAGAAGAGATAATATGCATTCAAGAACTTCAAAGAACCCCAAAAATGATAGACCCCAAAAGAAAATCACCAGGCCATCAAACTTTTCAAAACCCAAGATAAGAAAAGAATAATGAAAGTATTCTTTGGAAAAAAAACCAAAAAGTTACCTAGAAAAGCAGAGTCAACAGAACTAACATTTATATTCCGCAAAACCCATACAAACAAAAAGACAATGAGGTGATATGGAAGGAAAATGTTACCAACCAAGAATTATGTACCCAGCAAAATTGTTCCTCCAGTAAAATGAAAAATTAGGACATTTTAAAATCAGTAGAAATAAAAAAGAATTAAAATAAATAAATAAATAAAGCTGATCTTTAAAAAATATTGAAGTGAGTTCTTCAGAAAGAGAACCAACAACCTACAAGCAACAACCTGAGATCAATGTACACGGCAACATCATCGAGAAGTCAGTCCATGGGTCTCTGATGGCATAGGGGTTGCACATTGGCCTGTGGTACACAAAGAAGTCAGTGCAGATCTCGATGGGTTGAAAGTGAAATGAACCTCACTGCCATCAAGCCAAACCTGCCTCATAGGGACTCGGTAGTGTTGCAGGTATGCACTGGGCCACAGTTTACATGCCCAGTCGTTACAAACCACCAGCGACTTCGTGGAGAGGCGGGGCTGTCTGCTTCTGTGGATTGTTACAGTGTCAGCAAGGCACTGGGGGAGGCTCCGAGTTGTCACTCACTCCATAGCAGGGAGTTTGAAATCCTTACAGGAGCAGAGAGCCTTCTCTCTCCCCGAACAAACCTATCATCTGAAGTTGGGAAACCAGTGACAGCAAGCTACAAAAACAGACAGTCTTAAAGTGAACGTAAGTAATCAGCAGTATAGTTACAGAAATCCGGCAGGGAGTGGTAGGTGACCATTTTAAATTTAAAAGAACAATAAATTATGGTAACTGAAAAGAAATTAGTAAGCCATCTTCTTACAATTAAAAAAGATACTTATATCTAGCAAACACTAAAACCAGAGCAATAAATGTTGTAGCTCAGTGCAGAAAATCATGTGGAACAGAAGAAGTAAAAGCAACACACACAGAGACACACAAAATGAAAACAAAAACAGTAAAATAACATCAACAAAATGAAATGAAAATAGAGAAAAATAAATTCATACCTAATTATAACTGGAATCCTGATTACATAGCATGTTGTGTGTTGGGATACTAACTACAAGACCAGCAGTTTAGCTGAGCTCTGGTGGCACAGTGGTTGTGTGTGGGACTGTGGCCCTCAGGGTTGACGGTTCAAATCCAGCAGCAGCTCTCCAGGAGCAAGGCTGGGCTCCCTACCCCGACCAGGGCAGTGATGTTAAAAAAAAAAAAAAAGACCAGCAGTTCAAAACTACTAGGCGCTCTGTAGGAGAAAGATGAGGCTGTCAAATATTATAAAGATACAAGGCCTTGAAAACTCTGGGAAGTAATTCTACCCTATCTTATAAGGCATGGATGGTAATATTCAATCTACGGGCTGTATAAGACCCTCTAAATCACCAATATTAGTGAACATCACACACCTCACCAAAAATAAGCAGTTTCAGGGCTGAGCCCCGGTGGCGTAAGTGGTTGAATGCAAGACTGCATCCCGCGGGCTTGGCATTCAAACCCAGCGGCGGCTCTCAGGAGCAGCGCTGTGTAGCTCCTAGGACCACCAGAGGGCAGTGATGCCTACAAAAACCAAACAAACAAAAAAAGAAGCAGTTTCAGGCATTGCATTAGGGGGGAGTTAAATAAACATTTGACTAGTGTAGCTTATGATGTTATAGGTAAAAAAAATGGCCCTTAGAAGAAAAAAAAAGGTTTGCCACTCCTGCTAAAGTTTCACTATCCTTAAGAATCAACTCAGTGGCAGCGAGGTTGTTTGCTGTGGGTAATAATATTTATATATAGTGTAAATGGATTTAATGCACCAGTCAGAGAATAGAAGAATGGATATGAAAACAAGATCTATCAATATATTGTTTATAAGGGCTGAGCCCTGGTGACGTAGTGGTTGAATGCAGGACTGTGGCCCTTGGGCTTGGCGGTTCAAATTCAGCAGCAGCTCTCCAGGAGCAAGGCTGGGTAGCTCCCATGACCACCAGAGGGCAGTGATGCCCCCCCAAAAAAACAAACAAAAATATATTTTTTATACATAGTACACCATAGGCACAAAGACAGAAATAGATTAATAATAAAAGAATAAAAGTATATCTATAAGCTTTAGCAATAAGAAAGAACAGTAATGGCAATATTAATAAACCAGACTTTAATATAAAACCAGAGTAAGGGACAAGTAAGGATATTATACAATGATAAAAATAGTCAATTGAGCAAGAGAATTTAACCATAATAAATATCTACACACCCACTGAAAAAGCCTCAAAATGTATAAATTGAACTCTAGCAGAGTTAAAAAAAGATAGAAAAGAGATTAATATACCACTTTGAATAGAGGACAACACAACTAGAAAAGAAATTCAGTAAAGACAGAATAATTAGCATAGTTAACCATCTTAACCTCAG